>MU866106.1:77429-181892 GCA_033296915.1 Triangularia setosa | reverse complement strand
CAAACACAAACACCAAAAATACAAAAGTTACGCGGGGTTTAAAATTGGGTCCCCGCCATTTTAATGTTATGGATTGTTGGGCCAAAATGGGTTTAATCTTCCCCCCCCCCCCCCCCCCCCCCCCCCCCTTCCTTCCCATACAGACTTGAGGCCAAAGACCATAATCAACAGTTCGCGGGAGAAGGAAATTGATAGTTCAAAGAAGCGCTTGAAGCGCGCGGTTAAGAAGACGCTAGGACTGAATCGTGAGGTTAGACGTATGCATGACCTTGCTTTTTTCTTCAAGCTTTTCTACTTTGTAGGGGGAGTGTGCTAGACGCATGTTGGTTCAAACAATCGCCGAAATCTGTGCGAAAGTGTGTGAGGATTAGACGCGGTGGGAGGCACAGCACAACACACCAACTATCGCCACTACCATCAAGTTTCGGAATCTTCCAGGTTTGGTGGGGAGATATCTCCGATGTTCATCCGTGTCCGGTTATATGACTCTCAACAGCAATTATTTATTTATTTTTGCAGGGAAAGTGACATGATATTCGATGTGGTATCTTCACCAACATCACGCAGAAATATGCAACCAGTCAGACTCCGGTTCAAATCCTTCCACCTCGGGCTGTCACTCGGGCTCGGGGGGTCGGGGATTTCTAGGCCGAATATCATGCACTTCTGGGTGGAAAGTATGGGGATAGATATGAGAAGAGAAAGTCCGAGGCTGCGGGCCGGCATTAAATATCTAGACTTGAAGGGGCTTGAAAGATGGCATGGACGAATATGTGATCCTCTCCAGGCTCCAGCATCAGAGGACCAACAATAAAACGAAAAATACGACGAAGAGAAAGGAGATAGCTGCTCAGATCCGCCCTTGCAAGGCATGAATGGGTGGAATCAACTGACTTCCACTGTGCGACTGTGATCATCAAGGCCCTGGACATCTGTGTGCCAGGCTCGAGCGACACTGTACACGTCCGATATCAAGCCGCGAGTCTAGAACAAGTCCAGGCACCTGCTCCTGGTCCGGGCCACGTTGAAGTTGATCAGGACAAGGCCCAGCTCGCCGTCATCTCCTCACCAGGACCTCACCGGGACAAGAAGAGACAAACAACAGACGAACGCTCGTTTCTCCCCACAACATCTGCTGCCCTTTCCACAGTCCTACACCACCACCGTTACCATCACTTCCCGAACAAAAAAACACATACCGTAGAAGTCAAGAAAGAACCCGCCGATTTCTCGCCCAGCCCAGCCAACGCCACCAAAGAAAAATGGACCCGCCTTTCTTCCCTCCCGCTGACAGGCAAAGTGTCTTGCCGTTGACTTGCGTCCTCCCCATCACCCAGACAGGTGGTAATATCCCCATCCCTCATCTTAACACACTGCTCAGCCTTGAACTTTCCGCCCCCATCTCCCTCTCATTCGTCCCTTCGCCAAGATCTCCACCCTCGGCGCCTGGCACTCGCAGTTCTGGTTCTGCTTCTTAGACCCACAGAACAAATGCACATGTACGGAGGCGGAGGAGGGATTAGGAGATGGGGTAGAGTGTGCAGATGATGATACCGTTGGGGCACCAGATGCACGTCTGAAGGTGAAGGTATGGGGTCTGGACATCAACCCCAGACACTTGCCCCTACCCCCTTTTCGGATCTCCATCATCCATACTCCCGTAGAACAAGATCAAGGAGACGATTATTCATGACCGGCGGCGCAGAACGGAAGGCAAGTCACCGGGATAATTTGGGAGTGTTAGGGCGATGATGCCAAATATGGATTTTATCTTGAGATCACTTGAACCCCATACGTAGATGACCAGATGGCCCGGGAGAAGAGATCTAGGGAAAGCGAGGCACAGAGACGGCCTGACTATACAGGCGAGGAAATCCTCCCGTTTTTTGTTCTGGCGAGACAGACCTTTCGCTCCATTCATTCGTCGCTTCTATCGTCAACCCCAGACTGAGTCGTGCCGTATAATTCCGGCGCCGAGCTGGCCCCGGATTTCGGACTTGCTCTGGAGCATATGCCCCCGTGGGCAACAAGTCGATAATTCCTCAAACTGGAAATACCCAAAAGAAAAAAATAATACCAGAAGGTGATGAGACCGACCGGCAAATTCCTCACTCAATAAAACGCCGCGGAGCCCGTACCGGGGACACAACGTCATCAAAAACCTTGCAGATTCTCAGACCAGCTTGTTGGTTGGTGGTTGGGCCAGTTCGTCACGTTTATGCTCCCAAAGAAACAAGATGAATTGTAGACGCGCAAGACAACGCTAGCGTAGCGCCTTTGCTGTTTGGGGCGTTGTTGGTGCTGTTGGTTCGACACATAATCATGGAGAGGTCATTGCATCAACGCATCAATCAATGTAATATTCCTCATGACGCAGGTGATATGCACACGCATGACTGTTTTTCCTTTGACGGACAGTGTCAGTTGGTGATTCGGTCTCGGTCTTCGGTGTCTTGAAGGGTTGGGAGAGGCAGACATTCTTGGGTGGGCGCTTCAGTGCCTGCCCCTGACGTGCATCTACCCAGACTTCATGAAGTGCAGCAGCTAGAATTTGGACAATTCTCTGCCTCATTCCCGCTTTCGCAATGTCAGAACCTTATCAACAGACTCGAAATGTCGGGACGAGAAAGAGTCACCTTCCAAATCAGAGCTTGCCCCCAGAATGCAGCAAGATGGCGTCTATCCTTTTTGGCCCCCTTCATACGAGTCTCAGAGAATGGGAAATTTACTGCTGCATGTTGTTCACAGTAGGACGTCGGGGAAGTTGTTGATATGGGCAGAGCACTGCATGCTGCAGCTAATTCCTTCCCTTCCTTCTCCCGCCCATCTTCAGCTCAGAGCTCACCTACCCATCATTCCCCTTGCAACAAAATAATGCAAGATGCGTCGGTGGCAGTTACACAAAGCCCCCTATTGACAAATAACGTTCCCTTGTCCACGAAGCACAAGATCTTCAAGTGTAAAATATGCCGGCCTTTCCGTTCTGGCCTGCGTTCTTGCCCGGTCCCGAACAGCCGGAGCCGTTTGTTGTTCGCAACCCACGCCCGGCCCGTCCGTTCCTTGCAGCGTTTTTTTGTTTCTTTTGTTGTTCACTAGTCAGGGTTCAACAAGCGAAAGAAGCAATTGCTTATCTCTGGGCATCTCTTTGACCCAACCCATGCCCCTTGCGGACAGGTGTTCATCCCACGTGGATATGTCCATCCTAGCCAGCGGCACAGCAAATGGAGCCGCCGCCCGCTTTCATTGCGCGCGGGGCGACCGTTTTAGGCTTCCCAAATGCCGGAGCCGAAAAGTTGACGTTTTGTGAGACGTCAGATTTTACTACTTCGACGACAGATGAAGATAGGTATGTATGCCAACAAAAAAGCAGAAGAATACGCCACCAACACACCACTTGAGGAGGCTCAAGAAGAACATTGCATTTTGACCAAGGCTCGGAGATGACGTTTTTACTCCGGAACGGAACGGCCCTTCCTCAGCTCTGCGCGCTCGCAACAAACCAACAGATACTGATAGAATATGTCATGCAGCACATCAGTAATTCCTTCACCGAACGCCCGGCGCAAACTCCCCTTTAGGATCAGATGCCACCCACACACGCACATACCAGACGGGCGCAAACCCCCCATACTGTCAGTCTCCATGTGCTACCTTACCTGCCCAGCATGATGCTATCTAAACCCGACGCCTTACGTCCTCTCAGTCTCTCGGATGCTCGGATTCCGGTGTATATTCGAATACCCAGCATCACATCGTCTCATCTTCACCCTCATACAATCATCCAAGGCGGTCAGCAAAACAAACAAAAATGTGGATGGTGAATGTACAAGTGTGCAGCATGACATCTCCCTCCCACCCACCGCCGCCAACCTATCCCACCACACCACCACGCTGAATGATGTGCTGCTGACTACAGCACACCCGCTTTTCAAATCTGTTCGGACCCGTCCCACTGGAACTATCCCCTCCCTTTCCCCTTCTTATCGCGGCTACCAGAACCAATAGCCGCTCCTCCCCAACCCTCTTTGCTACCTGCGTCGAAAAGGCGGAGTGAGAAGAGGCGGTCGTCACCGACTTTTCTTTTTACAAAACTTCTTACGCAGTAGGGCTGACGATAGGTCCTAACCCAAACCTCGACATCATGTTGACCAAGCGAAGGAAGGTGACCGAAAACTCCGACTTGGGGGTCCCTCTCGCTACTTTTTACCCCGATGGTTTTATTCAGAGATTACCACCGAAGTGCGGCATGTTTGAAGGTGATTTTGGGGGGCGGGAGGATTTGCGTATCGGATTGCACTGCAGTTGGGCCGCATCGAAGAGGTAGCTGAGTGAGCTGTCCTTTGTGCTACCATCAACCCCATCCACCTATCCAGTCGTATTCGTGGAAGTCCGTCCAGCATCAGACAACATAAAGAAAATGTAACTTTGCAAGACAAGATCATGATCAAATGAAAAGGCGGCCGGTCCGTAGACGGTCTGTTGCTGCGCATCATTGTGACTCTGACGTCGGCGACGTAGACGTAGGCCCCCAGCCTGCGACCCTTCAATTTCTGCAAATCTTACTCTTCCTAGCCAACCACGGCTTCAAATTGCCCACTGCATGCTCGAGCATGGTAGGGCACATTCGGTTCGGTTACCGCGTAGGGCTGAGAAGGAGTATCTTTTCATCAGTGAGAGAGGAATGCGGCCAACCAAATTTGTGGGATTTTATCCAAGCACGGGAGGGCAGGCTTTCCGGTCGGACGTTGGATGGGGGGGAATTTTTTTGGGTGTTTTGTTGACGAATGAAACTGGGAAAAAAAAGTCCTGATCAAAATGTTGTCTCATGAGGCTGGGCTGGGCAAACTCGGATTCTGGTTTCGCTCTTCAACCGACCAGCCGACAATAATGATGTGTGACTCTACTCTATGGAGTTGATTTGACATTGATAAAAGCTCGAGTTTTTTCACGAGGGCTTTCAAGCCTAGCTTCAGGGGGGGACGTGTGCGGGCGGATGATACCGTCCATCTTTTCAATCTTTTCATGATGCTGAAGGATCACGCACACACACACACACACACACACACACACACACACACACACACACACACACAGACACACCAAGGACCTTGTGCAATGTTTCTCACAGCATTAACTGATAAGTGGTAATAAGACAAGCATGTCCGCTCCAGCCCTGTGTATATTACTTCCCGCAGCCCACACAAGACGCCCATTGTCAGACGGCGGCCACTGTCCTGCAGCTGCCCGGACCTAGGTATCTTCCCCAAGTCCCTATTCCCTTGCATTATTCCATTCCGTTTTGTTCTGTACAACCACCTCCACAAAGTCAGGACCTACGGTGGCCATTATTCCTGCCTTGGCTTCTTGCCGTGTCTGAGCGCACGACGGTTGGCCCATAGGGCTTAGAACGGCTGCCGAGATGGTGGGGCCTCCTAACTGGCTCATAAACGCGCTCCCCATTACGCTACCCCGAAAAAGTTGGGGTTCAAGGTGATCTTCATTGGTGTGTGGTGTGTGGGAGGGTAAGATTTTAGGTCCTTTCCGTTCGGGCGGGCTGGATTCCGAGCTGTCATCAGTGAGGGGAGTGACTGGTTGTTGTTGTTGGGTGGGTGCTCCCGCCCCCAAATATCTGCTGATGCTTTCAACAGTGATGACATGAGGTCGTATATGTAGAGTTTCAATCTTCATTAGCGAGGAGCTGCATAGTTGTGGGGAAGGGACGGCCGCGTAAAGGTGTGCTGTTGGGGATTTTGTCGTGGTGATTGGAAAGGATTCATTTTTGGTGGTAGATATAGTGGCGAAGAAAAGGGCAAGGAAATGGATCAAAAGTGGCGGCCTTGAGTGGATGAGCGGGATATGCAAAACATGCCGGTAAATCCGTCATGGCAGAGACGGGAGGGAAGGATTTCCCCCATCAATCCTAATCAAACAACTCGATGCCTTTGCCAAGGACTCTTGAGCAAATAGACCGAATGAACGATGCCACACCCATAGATAGCCCGTCCCTACCTTTGCTACCTACCACCCTACCAAGTAATAATAAGACAAAGCACGGAATCCCACGCTGTAAACAATCACCAGACCGCCCAAGGCATAAGCCATGCATCTGCCTGACTTCAGCTCCCCCCATCATCCAGCGTTGTCGCCTTACCGGCAATCGTCCAACGTTGGATTATCTCCCCCACCATCACACAAATACGAACCAGGGAAAACGTCGGCATCGTGTTCATTCTCCTCAGTTCCCTTTCACGCGACCATTTGCCAGCAGGTAACTGTCGGGTATTCCGGATCGGCTGGTTGGCTGGTGTTGTTGTTGGTCCCCTTCAGAAAAAATACAGCACCAAACTAGTGTCAGCGTGATGAATGAATTTCAAGAGTGGATGAGCGCTTCGCTTACCTTCCCCAGTGCAGTGATCTCCCCCTAAACCGCATCCGTCCCAGTGCGTGTGCACTGCACCCATCCAGCTGTGCCGCAGCCCTTCCCTTTCTCTGGGAGGGGGGATCGATCAGAACTCACCATTAGCACCACCATTGTTTACTTCGCGTTCAATATGCCGATGACTACAGGGGCTCACGGGTTTGTTTAGTGCCGATCTTGACTCGGCGTTTAGTATCACTGCCAACCATCCCCAACGGCAGGAGTAAAAATTGATGATACACTTTGATTTCTCAATTTGTTGCCGTGCAAATCTTCGGCTTCTATCTACCATTCCCTATCCCTATCAAATGCGTCGCTCTTGGAAAAACCAGATCTTTCCGCCGCCGATGTCCCAGTGGATATGTTATAGTTATGTGTGTGAAAACAAAGGAAACTCAACAAAAGAAACAGTCGCAATGTGAAAACGTAAAAAGAATATTCCCTTGTTTGCCTGTCCCCTTGCCCAACCACCGTGAAGTAGTACAGATATTCCTCCTCCCCCCCCCCCCCCAAAAAATGCTCTACACATTTGCCTCCCAAATAAGCCACCCATCCGCCCACCATGTTCTTATGAGATACATTATTCGTACAAGAGCGTAGAACTTCAAAACATTCTCGCATAGAAAAAAGAAAGAACACATGCCACACCTTCCCATCACCAAGTAAAATCATTCAGGCGCCATTGACGCCTTGGTATCTATCCAAAAAAAAAAATTCCATCACAAATACAAGCCAGAAGTTTGAAGACAGGGAAAGAAACGAAGAGGTAGTGTGATTTGATCATCTTCCCCATGGGTGAACTTGAGAGTGGTCATCCCGTCTCATCGATGGTGGCATCGACCCGAGGACAGAAGTACTGCAGAGAGGAGGGATGGCCATAGGCGGCAAACCACCGGGTGGCGGGATCATGTGGCCCATGGGAGCCATGGACCGGTTGTGCATGCCGTCGAAGCTCTCGGCCCGGAGGTCGAGGGTGCCAATGTCGAAGCGTTTGGAGCAACCATCTTCCATGTGTCTATTCGTAAACTGTTAGCTTCTGTTGCGTGTGCTTTGATGCAGTGGCAAAACGGGAACTCACCTCCTAAGAGTATCCTTCCGGGCAAACATGCGAGAGCAGTAGTCGCACTTGTGGTTGCGCTCCTTCATGTGAACGCTCTGGTGATGGCGCTGGAGATCTGTCTTGCGCACAAACTTCTTGTTGCAGTCCGTCACCTGGCAAGGGAAGGGATATTCGCGCTTCTCGTCGTGGGTCTCCATGTGCGCCTTGAAGTTGTAGCTGCGGCTGAACATCTTTCCGCATCCCTTAACCTCGCAGACAAAGTTGGCCTCCTCTTTGGTCGTCAGCC
Organism: Triangularia setosa; assembly: GCA_033296915.1. Classification (NCBI taxonomy): domain Eukaryota; kingdom Fungi; phylum Ascomycota; class Sordariomycetes; order Sordariales; family Podosporaceae; genus Triangularia; species Triangularia setosa. The sequence continues at coordinate 174,128 of MU866106.1, read as the reverse complement.
GGCGGGGCGCTCTCCGTGGCCGCTGGACCCGGTACTGACGCCCGTGCAAAAAGCTCGAGGCCTGGGGGCCTGGTGGCCCAGGGTAGAACTGGTCTGGCTCCACTGGGTGGTAGTCGGGCTTGTGCCAGGTGGCGGAGGATCCACTGTCGGAGAGATAGCCAGTCGAGCTGCCCGTGTAAGGACCGTTGTCCGAAGGGAAGGAGGTGTGGATTGATCGGGGCGATGGGTACTGGGAAGCTTCCATGTGGCCGTACTCGGAAGGGGTGCCCTCCATCTTGACCCGGGGTGTCATGGAGCCGGGCACAGAAGTGGCGGGAGTGTAAGGCATGGACCTGGGCTGAATGGCAGGTGATCGAGGAGCAGAGCCAGTTGGTGGAGGAGTCGACGAGTGGATCGAGTGGGCGTGGCTAGGGTGAGAGTGGTAGACGTCGTGGCTGTAGGAGTAGCTGCCAAAGCTCTCATACTCTGAGGAAAGGATGCTAGGCATGCTGGAAGCAGAAGACATGGGATGGTGGATGACGGTGTTGTCCCAGGACTGGCTCATCGAGTCAAGTGGTGGCAGTGAGCTGTCAGTGTCCATAGGAGGGGTCACGGCGCAGGACTGCTCTCCATATATCGATGAGATCTTGTACTGTTGCTCAAGTCCAGGTGATGGGTAGTCGAGCGAGGACCTCTCTGAAGGGCAGTAGGTGTGCGCTGGGGTGGATGGCGACCTTGTGAGAGCAGGCGGTGTGAGATCCATGGTTGGTGGTTGAGGCTGGGTGCCTTGGGTCTATTTATTGAGGTAGAGGTGGTTGGTGCGTGTGTGCACAGCACCTGTGAGTAAGATAGGGGGGGGAGGGGGGGTAAGAAGGATGACGATGTTTGTTGGAAGCGGCCAGGGGATGTTCTCGAGTCCGATTGGTGTTCAAACACGTTGAGGTACTGAATCGCGTAGGAGGAGGGAGGCAGGCCAGATATAGGGAAAGACCGAGACGGGCACAGGTCTTGATTCGCGAGACCACTTCAGGTGTGTGCGAACAAGCAAAGCATAAACAAGAAAGGCTCAGGTACAATGTGAAGTTCTCGTCCACTTTGTTGAGATCCTATTCTATAAATCCGAGGCAGGCTGTGGGAGCAAAAGCTGGGTGTGTCTTGAAGAGGCAGACAACCAGGGTATCTTATAAGATTTGTGAATGGAAGAACCAGGTTGTCTGCCTGGCTAATAAAAGAGCGTGCCCATGTTCGTCCAGACGCGCTTCTCGTTGAAGATGTGCGGGTTCATGGTGCTGGGGAATTAGAACCTGACCAGGGGTCAAAGGGGGGGGGGGGGGGGGTGTGCCTTTGAGCGACGCACGACAGAAACTGGGGGGGGCGTCCCTGGGGCCAGAGAGAGAGACATGGGAGGGCGAGGAGGAGGATGGGGGGATGGGGGGTCAGGTCCAACAACCAACCCCTGCTCGCAAAGAGACAAGTGACTTGGGACAAGGCTAGCAGACACCAGCCGGAAAGGGCAAGATCTGACTGAACAGGCCATTGTAGATGTTGGGTGTGGCAGGACAACTCTGTCCAGGGGCTGTCGACTGTGAGGTGTGGGAGGGGCAGCTCCCAACTCGGGAAGAAAATAGGTGGTGACAATGGAAAAATAGCAACGCTACACCAGGTTGGGAACGTCTGCGTATCAAGCAAGGGTTGCAAAGAGTCTAAAAGTAGCGTAGCGGCCAGGATAAGGTAATGAGCAGACACTCGACCTGCAGACAACAGGCACCTCGTTTGAGCTGTTGGAACCCCGTTTCCAGCTCTGGTGGGTCCCCCCCCCCCAGGACAGGAACGTTTTGGCTCGCCTGCGGGGGCCATCGACAGGGCTGTTGGCAGTCACACCGGAGCAGGCGGGCAAGTGTTGCTTCTGGCAAGCTGTTGGTGCGAGCTCCCTGCCAGAGCACTCGGCGACCGGGACGGGGAAGCGGGAGACCGCGCCAACACTCTCGGGAGCGAGAAACAACCCAAGTCAAGTTCGCATTGCTGCTTCGTTGAAGGCCGAAGTCAAGACGGTCCCGAATACTACCGGTTTGTCGGATGATTTCGCCAGGCCCGTGTACGCTCGCAGAACTGGCGGGCAGAGAGGTAGGGCCACGGCAGGAAGGCATCGCCGTGGAGATCAAGGGCGCGGAATCCGGGGAGCACCACAGCTCAGAATCTGGTCCTGTCACAAACACATCTGCGATGGACGGGAGAGTCGGCGACCCAAGAGAAGGGGTCGAGGGGACGGGAGGACCAGGCGGGCGCGGTTGGTTGCACCCAGACCACGCAGCCCGTGTGCAGTGCAGACACAGTCGAGGTACGGTGCTGCAGGTGCAATTTCTTCAGTGATCCCAAGTACCGTGGCTGTAGATGTCTCAAGCGCTTGCGTCTGTTCTTTTGCGCGCTGGGAAGCCTCTGAGTGGCCCGTTGGACAAACGGAGCGCGATTGCTCTGCGAATTGCAGCCAAACTTCGTAATGGACCTTGGACCTATCCGTAGAACCAACATCAATTATTATTACGGCCCCCGACGCAGAGCTATTGCTGCTGTTAGACGGTAGGTGGTGGTGATAGCGTTATCGGCCCTCGCAGCACTCGGCGCAAACTCGCCCCCATGGAGTAAATGAAGCCAGCGAAGGATCCGGGGTGGGAGACAGACGGCGAACGTGGAAAGGCCGTCGGGGCTCTCATTGTCCAAAAGGACTTTTGATGGAGAATGGCGATAACATGGTTCCCCATCAATATGTACCTGTGATGCGATTGCAGCGAGCAGTGAGTAGCGAGTGAGCCGCGAGCAGACCAATAGGATCAAAAAGACGGTGCAGATGGAGGCGGGCAGAAGAAGAAAACGAGCAGCCAAGAGTGGTGAAAAAACGGATGGTCGGCCATTTGCCGGCCCCCAAACTTGATCTGGCCTAGGTAGGCGATGGCCTTGCAATTTCAAGGATAGGGATAGGTAGGGCTAGGAAGGACCTTGCGGGATTGCGTGGTCCGTGGCCCACTGATATCCGCTCGCGATCTGATTTCTGTATTGGTGGCTCGGTCAGGTAGATACTCACAATGAAAAAGGATACTGTCTAGGCGGCATATCATAGCAGCGAGCGGCATGTCGATGGGTAGAAGCAGCAACGGGAGAAACGGTCGGACGGCTGCCGGAATCGACATCTGAAAGGCGCAGTGATGGATCGGAGCCTGGGGAAACGAGTGGGTCGGCTGCGTACCCGTCCAAAAGCAAGGCTGTGATTGGGCCGTGCGTACGAGCTACAATCTGAGTCTGCGAACTGCAACGGCAACGGCAACCACGGTGATGGTATCGTTTCTAGGTATGGAATAAGAAAGGTCCCGTAGCACAGCCCAGTGATACATTCCGCCGTTGAAGATCGCCAACACTAGCAACTAGTAGTAAACAACGCTACACATCGCGGGGGAGAACGCCCGAGCCAGCACCCTATCGCGATATTGGACATTGGATCTCCACCGCCGTCCGTTCGCCAGCGGAAACAATGGGTGCTCCCGCTGCCGAAATGCCACTCCGCGGCGGTGAGCCTGGATACCTTTCTGCCTTTCTATTCGACACAGAACACCTCCTGTGTAGTACGGCAGCCAGGCTTATGGTAACAGCACATGCGCATGGCATCTCTCCATCGCACGTCTTATCTCGTCCGACTCAGCAAAATTCCCATGAATCATTACAGGGCAGACACGACCCGAGTCGAGTCGATCTGGGAGATGCGATGCAGCGTTGCCCCACCCTCCATCACAGCCCAGAAAAGTCTCCAGGCGAGCCAGGCAACAACAATCAGAGTGCCCGCTCTGTCAGGACTGCAGCAGAGGGTGGTACCGGCCTGCGTCATCTTACGAGCCTTCCAATGCGAGCCAGGAACCAGCGACACGGTATCGGTGAGCCGCTCTGCCCAGTAATCACTAGAGATGCTGCAACAGAACTCTGCATTTTTTTTTGGCCTCAGCGCCCACGACAGTTATTATTGCTGACCGGAATGCAAGCCGTGAGCTAAGAAAATACAGTACATTGCACTAGCGACCAAGGCCAAATCAATAGTCGCGGCAGCATCCGTTAGTGAGATGATCGCGAGGCTTAGGCATGTCTTGGTGAGCAACCCCTCTATGGAGACTGTACGACATACGAGCTGTGAAAGGCCCAACAGACAGACGAGATTCCGTTTTCTTCTCGCCTGTCGTCCGCCGTTTCTGGATGGTCACATGCGTCAGCTTTCTTGAGTCTTTTTTGGGGTCCAAGAGTCAAAGACTGAAGGTGACTGTTGCCCTGGCGAAAGCCCATGCATGTGCCGGGTGCCAAAAAGATCAGAAAAACCCACCGACTTTGAAATTACAGCGTTGTGGTTTACGCATATCACCCTTTTCCGCGCACAAATTCCCCGCACCTGACACCAGCTGTTGTCGCTGATCACGGAATACGGATAATCCCATCACGAATATCGGTCCAGGCAAACCGTGGGTGTGTAGGTGAGGTTTGTGGGCTCAGCCACGAGCCCATCATCATCAGAGCCTTCAGATCTCTCATCATGTGGGGGGGAAGGAAAGAAAAAAAAATACAGGATCCCTAGGCTGGTGAATCTGAAACATGGCATTCTTCTGTACAGTTTGTAGGCGTCGTTGCGGCGCTGCAGGCTTGACTCCCGTCGAGAGCCAGTGGAGCAATCGCAAATCAAGGTGATGCCATGGGCGCGCCGAGACCGCCAAGATCTCGGGGAGCAGAAGCAAGCCTGGAGGACCCGTGTGTGGAGGACGGCCGATGCTGAGTGGTCGCCCAGAGGACCACGAGCTGCAGGACCGAGTACCTTTGCAGTGGAAGGATTCGAAGCCTTTTGGCCGTGTGGTTGGATGTCCAAAAATGGGCGACTTCTCATGCAAGACACTCGATCTTGAAACAATTCGAATCCTCCAAGCCTCCTCCGATGACTTGCTTAACCGGACAAGCCAGAAGAAGCTTTAAGCACTGCGAATAGAGAGCTCAACAGCAAACCAGGACAATCGGCTCATCTCCACCCATATATTACGAGCGCATAGTACATGATGCAGGGGGCTGCTTTCTGGAATCAACAACTGCATCACAGAGCCACAGCTCTACCTACGAGGACAGTGGAGGCGGTCGCTACCATGTGTGATTCTGTCGTAAACTGTCTTGGAGGGGCACCAGCGAGAGACAGTCGGACCGTCAGCGTGACGGGCGTTCCCGTCGGTCGCTGGTCTTCAATTGGGAAGGGCCCCGAAAACGCCGACGCGGCACAGCCGGAAGTGTCTTGGCAGGGCCATCAAGGTCAGTGCTCCCCCCGGCTCCCGTTGGAACCTTGCAGCGAAGCTAGTGATCAGAGCTCATGGTTCACGGAGAGCATCATCAAGAACTTTGTGTTTGTGATGGAAGATGGCGTGTGGAGGTGTTGTAAGGGATCGATATTATCTTACGAGGAGTTTGTACATGTCAAAAGCAGCATCACTGCATATCACCTTGTGCAGTTTGTGGAGCATGAATAAGACCACGACGGCGACAAGCAACCCCTGTGAAGATCTTCGAGATAGGGAAAGCAAAGGTCCACCGATCTCCCACGCCCCGCTTCCCCGGTTTACGGCGCCTGGACCAAGCAGCATTCCGAACCGCAGCAATGACCGTACATTCCCTATAGGATATGGTCTGATACTGACTGAGGCATTTGAGCTGACGATTGGTGAGCATTGACTAAACGAGACAGGTTTGGGGGCCAGGAAGAGTTCATCCGCCAGCGTCTGTCCAGTGTTTGTCAGCGTTGGAGTTGCGCTAGCACTATCCGGAGTATCCACAGGTTGGCTAACATCCATGGCAGGTTTTTGCCCTTGCATACTGCCGCGCCTAACAACATTAACACACATCCGCTTTTCCTGCTATTAGGTGCGATATCATTGCGCTCTTCTCACTCCGCGTGGCAATATCTGTATGTGCCACGGTGTGCCTCAGCACTCTAAATCCTACAACACGTTCGACGGCAGTCTCCTCCCTGTGGCAACCGGCAGGCAGGATTTGCCCAGGCGCGGCCGGTTGGTTGAATGCAACTCGGGAGAGAAACGTCCTGTCGCAATCGAAGGATTCTCGAGTTGATCTAGAAGCGCGGACGCAACGCTGCGCAGACCCAAGGGGCCCAACGATAAGGACGGTAGCACCACGTGTGCTCCGTTAGATATCCCCTCTGTAACGGAGTGCAGCTACGAGGCACGAAAGGTAGAGGAAATTCCGTATTGAGCTAACAAGCAGCTCGATATCGCCGTCACAAATGACCATCTTCACTAGTGTCCTTTGTGGCTTCTGATCGAGTTTGGCAAGCTGCTGACTGGCTTGTTGGTTCTCTCGGGTGTCTCTTTTCGATACCGGCAAACGACAGGAAAGCCAGAAAGTTGGGATTACCTGAGTAAGGGACCAAGACATGTCTGACCACCATTTGGGAAACTGGTAGCCGTGACACAAAGCTTCTATTGGACAGGATCGGGCTGGGCCAAAGCTGGCCTCAGTGGTGAGATCAGCACTTGTCGTGGTGTTTTAGCTAAGCAAAACACTCGAGGGTTGCGAGCAAAAGTCCGAACCGGAGATGTTGGGATATTCCGGATTACAGCTGTGACGAACAGCCTCACCTCATCACCTTCACTAAGGCTTATTCGAGAAAAGACGCCGTTTCGGCGGAGTCGTGTGACCGAGTAAGGTGAGCATTCGGGGATAGCCAGCTGTGGAGAGATGAATTATTACACTAGGTCCGAAAAGTCGAAACACAATTATCGGAGCTGCTGTCAGCAACAGGCTCGTCCCAGTCACACCATCAAGTTTGAATGATGATGCCAATGCTGATCTGGTGATACGGGTTCCCCACGGCAAGACGACAGAACTCACTGACGTCTTAGGTGAGGTGAGGTGCAGTGCAGCGACACACAATCGTCGGTAATTACCACGCTGATAATTGGTGGCCGCCATCCTTCTCCATCAGCATTGATCAGCTCCAGGGCAGCTTCATCACCAATCTTGTGTCTCCGGTCCCTGGTTTCGTCTTCGTCCCAAGTCCGTCGATGAAATGATCCGGGCTTCCCTCCAAACCAGGCACAGAGGGCCAGAAACACAAACACAGCCATCCCGCACGGCAAAGACCGGGTATCGGCGTCCCTCGCCGCTGTCATGTGCAAGGTATGGACCTAGCGAAGATTGTGAAGAAGCGAGCAATCAAGCGCGATGAAGCGAGCAAGCGCAGCATCTAATCTTGATCTGGAAGGAAGCGCAAGGTGTGCACACACCCAATATCACCAGCAACCGACAGCGATGCGACTGAGCCGAGAGAGCCGATGGCGCAATGGCTAGGGATCACGGCATTTTCCATTGATCTAGCGCGCCAAACGTGGGTATTGTCCCAAGTCCCAAAGGTCCAAGCAGCATGGAAGAGCATATTCCCAATTCCAACTGCCTAGAGTCGCAGCAAAGCAGGTCGCATATGCAGGCTTGATTTAGGGCTGAGAGGTTTCCAACTTCTGATTTCTGAGGTCATATGGGGTGGCATTCACTTTTCCTAAAACAAGCAATGCTCTCACTTCTTCAGGTTCTCCTCCAAAAATCTGCAATTCATCTGCAAGAGGGGGCGTGTGTGTTGTGTGGTTTCTTGGAGAGTAAGACACCCAAGACCAACGGTGGGGGTTCCCCAGTCCAGCAGTGGTTGTTCATGGGATCATCCCCGTCAATCAACGCAGAGCCAAGCAAGCCAAGACCAGAAATAGGCGCCCTCCAATGAAATCCCAAGATATTTTTGGGATACAGCCTTTGGAAATGTAACCCTGAACCAACAGCATCACCAATTTGTGTTTTCTGCAATGTCCAAAACGGGATTTATGCGGGGGGTAGAATTGCTGATTCTCTTGCCTTTGGAGTGGAATGATCCACTAAACTGAGGATTTACTCCAAATTGATGTGGCTGAATATAGTCAGTATCACGTTTCCGCACTGGCGAGAAACCCAAAAATCGCATCTTGAAACACACACTGACGGCAGCAGCTTTCGTGCATGATGCAGCACTGGCTGGCAGTCGATCTCGACCTCGGACCCAAGGCAGTGGTTGCACGAGTAGGATTCAATCTTTCATTTTACCCAGCAACCCATTTTTGAACACATTCCTCAATTATTATGCTCTCAATCGGATGGACAGAATTGGCAACTCTTGCAGTCTGGAATTATTGAACGCCGACATTGAACCCTGGTCCAGCATTGAGGATCATCCCCATTTTACAAATCAGGAAATGAGAAGCGCGCGTGTGTTTGATACAATGTTGGATCGCAAGAGCTCTCAATTCAGCTCGTCTGTGCAACACACACACCTTTTATCGTGAGATTGGAATCAGCACTCATGATTGCGTTATCCTTCCCCACCACCACCATCATCTCCATTCTCCAACAGGCCCCGAACCCGTCCCGTAGCGACCGATGACTTGCATCTCACCATCATCAATATTCCATCTTGCAATTTCCCACCACCACAGCACCACTACACCCCACGAGCAAGAGAGATCCGACAGCAACCCCCCAAACAATTCAAACGTCCCACTGAATCGTATATCTGAAGTACGCAATGCGTATGCTGAAGCTAAAACGGATGTTACCGCCCCTACATACTCCATACCACTCATCGCCTCAAGGCTGTTAATCCCACCCCCTTCCATTCACTCATTGCCCACTCAAAAGCGAGCGTGGCTTGCGAGCTTTCTTCAAAACCCCCCCAGCCTTGCGCACCATGTTACCTACTTCTCCTCTGTTGCTCGAAAAATGGATTTTTTTTGATTGGTGAGCTCGTTAAACTTTTCTTCGCTATTATACCCTTGTCTTTTGTTGCAGTGCAACCGATCGTTAACAGCGTTGCATTTTGCGCAGCCCTGCCCTGCCCAGCATACAACCCTAAGGCCCCCCGGGGAAAAGGTCCATTGGTCTCTTGGCCCCCAACAGGGCCAGTTACTACAGTTATGTAGCATATGATGATGAAGAAACGAACGGGCGAAGGAGAGATCGTATATCGTAAATGTTGCTCATGGGGGTTACAGCCGGGGAAGGTAACCTCACACGGAATCATCACCCTTGTTTGAGGCCAGGTTGAGGTAGGTAAAAGTGCCCTAGCTGAAGAGCACAACATGCCACTTCGACATCATCGTTTTGAGGCACCACGGCAGGGTATTCAGGTAGGTCCTACTGACCGTCTGGCTGCATCATGTAATGCACACTTTGTATGAGGGTGACGCAGTGGCCATATGGCCCACCTTTTGGTCGCCACTCAGCCCTAAACACTGTCTTACCGTTGCCCTATGCCAGCAGTCGGTAGGTCTAGTAGTAGCTGGCTGCCTTGCACTAGACTCGGCTGTTGATGCGCTCTTAACAAACAGAAAGACAGACTAAGAGCTGACTTGCGTCGACGAAATTCCACAACAGCATGGCAACTAGCAATTGCCGCGATACGCTACGCAGCAGCGGGACGGGAAGGAAGGAAGGAAGGATTCTTGCGTACTTTGCTGCTGCGTACCTGACTGCGGTCTAGGTCCACAAACCTGGCCCCCAACTTGATACTGCTGCTCACCACCGGATACCTATCATGAAGTCGCCGACGCTATCATCAAAGGAGATATAGGACCGAATCCTTACAGAGCAGCAAATAGCTGAGTGGTGTGATGGACAGTGCCCGTCTTGCATTTCATCGCCTGTATCTCTCTTTTACAACCCCAGCTTGTCTATTTCCGTCTTTTTTTACTCTGCAGTTATCAGTCCCCGCCCTTTTGGCCCCCCCCCAGGTTCTGGCTTCAACAGAATGATAACACAACTACCAAAACTGCCTTGTTTTAAATTGATTCCAAATCTCACCCCTACTTAAAACCAGCCTTGTATAAAGTGTGCAAAAATCTGCAAAAAAAACAAAAAACAAAAAACAAAAAAAAAGAAGGTGTGTGTCGATCTCGGGTTTGTAAATCACATCTCTCAAGCAGCCCTGAGGTTTCGGTGTAGTTGAGGCTCGGTGTAGATATTGCCATGGTTTGGCGGTCGTACCTCTCTCGGCCGAATCACCAATTTCCCATCCCCCGCCCAAATACCCCCAACCTCTCAAAGCTGCAGCTTGAGGATCTTGGGATACAAAGTTGTGTACTGTCCAAGTATAGCCTACCCCGACCAGAAGCTAAGGTAAGGTAGTTACTAAGAAGAAGAATGTTTCATGTTTCAAGTCCTACCTGCATTGCATTCATCTACTGTACACCAGTTTTGCACAGCCCAGCGGGAGACCAGCCACACATCGTCGTTTATTCGGGTGCCTGGAGCTAAAAATCACGTCACACATCACCTAGGTATCAAGAAGATCTAAGCCAGGCTCTTTTGCACACCCCCACTCACAGCCCAATAGCCAAGTGCATTTTTTCGATTCCTCATAGCCGACATAATTGGAGGCAGGGAGAAAACAAAAGCGAAGGCACTCCGTTTTCTTCCCGTTCACAACAAGTGGCAGAGGAGCAAAGGTGAAGAAAAGGATTTGGAGTGTGAGGGGGGAAGAAAAGCATGGAGGGGCGCAGCAAAGGGATTCCCCCGCACCAACCAACATAAGTTATCAAAAGCTGGCGCTTGTCCGCGGCTGTTGACAAGCCGCGCACCTGACTTAAGCGGACAGGGTTCTTTAGTTGGAGACGGCGGCCGCGGATCAAATGACCACCACACCTTACCAGGTCGCCCGCTTTGCTCGGATTCGCGAAAAGGGCAATGTTACAGCTTAAACTGTTACCTGGAGCTGAAAACGGGTGATAGGGCAGACTTTCGGGGATGTAGGCTCTGTAAATCGTGACTATGAATTGGAAACTTCATCCGAGTATTCGGGGCCGAGGAAAGCAAAAATGCCTTGCCACTATCACCAGACTGATTTAACCTTCCGTTTAGGACTAGACGGACTTGTATCTATTGTTGTAGTAGGAATCATTTCCTTGTAAATTTGTAGACCTCTTCCGATTGAAGTAAGTGGGGGGTGGATATCGGATATTGACTCGACTGTTGCTTCAGAGACAACATTACGGCCTTGGTAGCGCCGACGACAACGGCGGAAGACAGTGACGCGGGGTCGCCGTTCACCACGTCTCCCAGCCGCATCCCTGCCTCGTCTTTCATCTCTATGTCCTTCTGGAAGGTTTCCATGCAGTTCTGTGCCGCTGGCTTGCGTGATGCTAGTGCTGAAACCTCTTACGGAGAGGTATGGACACCTCCCAAAACCCCCCATCTGCTGAGCTGCCGGCCACCGTTAACCCGGCCAGTTCAGGAGCACGGCCCGATACACTGGAGATAGCACCATTTTTACCGTGGAGCTAGACCTGGGTGTGGATTAGAAGAGCCAATGTGATGGCAGCGGGAGGGCGGCGTGACGAGGTGGGGGGCGTGTTGGCGGGCAAGGCGATGGTGAGAGCGGGGAGAAGCGGCGGGAATGTCGTACTCAACGAGGGGAGGGGCGTGTTGTGAATGGTGAGTTCGAGCCTGGTCTTTCAGGAACAGGAACGGTCCTGCCTTACCTTACGCAACTCGGCATGTTTTGAAACATCCGATCATTCCCCCTCGAAGAAGGAACCCGCCGTTAGCTAGATGATCAGATAGCTGAATGTGTAGAGAGCAACTCCGAATTCAGCCATCTAATAAGCCCGTGCTTCTAAAAACAGTTCTTGAAGTGTTTCGAGTTCTGAGTCCATCATGATCCAGAATCCAGCACGAACCCCCACTCACACAGAATCGCATCGACAAGTAGGACTCGGAGTTTTGAACTTGGTTTAGATTAAGTTCAGGAAGTTGAACATGAAAGAGCCCGAGCGGGAAGTCAGCGAGAAACAAGAAGGAAGAGCCGCGGAGTGCGGATGGCAACCAAGGCCAACCCCCCCACTGCGACCTTATCCGCGAGACCTGGGCTTTGGCATGCGGACTCCTGGTTCACTTGGTTCGCTGTGTAGGCGGGCGGCGCTTCTCTGCGAAGACCACGTGGGTTATCCGCTGACACCAAGATCACCATGAGCGGCGCAACGGGCACAGAAATCGATAATCGATGACGACGGCCGATGTCATTTCCGGGCTTCCTGGTTAGACTTTGAACTCCACCGATTACCCGTCGTCAACGCCGCTCGTCTGCTCGCCGTGGTGGTCGGCCGATATGTCTCCAGAGTTCACAATGAGGTGGGCAACCCGGTTAGGTTTGGTAGACGACGCAACACCCAACAAACGAGCCAGGGCTACGGGGGAATGGACCGGTGGCTTGTCTGGTTCCTGGTTGCGATATCGTCGCTTCTGCAGGCACAGTCACAGCGCTAGAGTTAGCCGTAGAAGCCTTCGAAAACTTCCGACGAAGACAGGAGGACTGCTTCCAATGTCGCAATGCATCGTCGTGTCGGTTCAACGAGACCTCGAGAGCATTGTGGTTGGGCGGGACCGGGACCGAGACCGAGACAGCCTGGTTGGTGAGATGGGAGGAAAGGAGGGGCGGATCGGAATTGCCGCCCATCCACCGAGGTGCTGCCGCTGTTTCCCATACCTAACGATGGTCTTGTCATCTCATAGAAGCAGACGCGGGTAGAGAGGCAGTCGTCAAAGCGTTTCACGTAGACAGCTGTCAAGCAAGGGCGGTTTACCGTCTGCATAACGAGGAATTTCTCCGCGTCCCGTAATTCCTTGATTTTATGGTAGAAGGACGGTTGAGCCGAGAGTTGCTGTGATGTGGTTCAGTTGATGCGGTTCCAGAGTTCAGGAATCTCGACGACCAAGCCCTGCAGTGACTGAGCGCTGCATTTCTTGCGCGGGCACGGGATGGTACCAGGGGCTGTGACGGCACTTCCCGCCCACTGTCGAGCTTGGAGCTTGGTCCTTCACCTAGGTGAGCGGCAATCTTCGCCGACGCTCTGACCACATCGAAGCACTGACCTTCGCTCGCGTCTTTCTTGAATTCGCGTCGCCACCAGGCAGCGAGTCCACGTGATTTACAGACATCGACATTTGACGACGACAACGGCGATATTGGCTTTGAGTTTCAAGGTTTGGCAGGCGTTTCCGGGCAAAACGGTTACCGAAAATTGATGGTTCAGGGAGGCACTGAGGACAGCAACTGCACTGGTCAACACAGTTTGTCGCTTTTGACGGCGCCTCTCAGCGATAGACTGCTGGAGTTTATGAGTCGCTACATCGAGCATTTGAGCCCATCATCCATTTCCTGCGGCCTCCATCAGAATTTCCAGGAAACAACTTGACCGCACTTAGAATCACCAATAGATCTTCAAAATGGAGTTCTTTATCGAGTAAGCAGTACTTGGCGTTTGTACCGGGAAAGCAAACTGACATCGGCAACAGTGACCTGCGGGTCCTCTTCCCATATCCTCGCATCTACCCAGGTATGTCCTCACCACCATTAACCTCGCCATGTAACTGTTGCTAACAGTCTTGCAGAACAATATGCGTACGCCTGAGAAGATTCGGTTAATTCTTGCAGACCTTTTTGCTAACATCCAGGTGTCATTGCCACAGCTACATGGTCGATTTGAAGAGTGGGTCTTCTCAAGCTCCCCGTCAGATATGCTCACGCTTAACGCAACACAGAAACACTCGATGCTGGCGGAAACTGTGTTCTGGAGATGCCTTCGGGTACAGGGAAAACTGTCACCCTGCTCTCCCTCATTATAGCCTATCAGATGTCGTCACAGGAAAAGCGACAGCTCATCTACTGCTCTCGTACCATGTCCGAGATTGAAAAAGCCTTGGTAGAACTCAAGGCCCTCATGAAGTTCCGCACAGAAAGGCTCGGACATGAAGAGGACTTCCGGGCCATGGGACTCACATCGAGAAAGAATCTCTGTTTGCACCCGCAAGTCAAGCGAGAAAAGAGCGGCAGTGTTGTCGATGCCCGGTGCCGTAGCTTAACAGCCGGCTTTATTCAGGAAAAAAAGAAAAAGGGTGAAGATGTAGACGTCTGCGTCTATCATGATGCAAGTCTTTCGGCTCCCAAACCCTCCCGGACTTTGCTAACTCCCATGATAGAATCTTGACAACCTTGAACCACACAACCTCATACCAAACGGTGTTTGGTCACTTGATGGCCTTTTGAGGTATGGAGAAGAGCGGAAGCAGTGTCCGTACTTTACCGCAAGGCGAATGATGCAATTTTGCAACGTGGTCATCTACTCCTATCACTACCTGCTCGACCCAAAGATCGCCGAGCGTGTCTCCAAAGATTTCTCCAAGGACTGCATAGTTGTGTTCGACGAGGCTCACAACATTGACAATGTCTGCATCGAATCGCTCAGCACAGATATTACTGAGGATTCTCTGCGGAGGGCTACCAGGGGAGCCCAAAACTTGGAGAACAAGATCAATGAGATGCGGGATTCTGATCAGCAGAAGCTGCAAGACGAGTATGAGAAGTTGGTAGAGGGTCTCAGGGGCAATGACGAAACTCGCGCAGAGGACTCGTTCATGGCTAACCCAAGTATGTTTACCACGCCAAGATGTCATCTTTCATCGAGTGTACTGACTTTGCCTTAGCCCTTCCGGAAGATCTCCTGAAAGAAGCAGTGCCGGGTAACATCAGGCGAGCCGAGCACTTCGTTGCATTCCTAAGGAGATTCATCGAATACCTCAAGGTACGTTTTAACCCCCCCTCCCTTTCACACTCCGGGTTGGTTTGCTTACTCTTGGAACAGACTCGCATGAAAGTCCGGCAGGTCATCTCAGAGACACCCCCTTCTTTTCTGGCCCACTTGAAAGAGTACACGTTCATCGAGAAGAAGCCGCTCCGATTTTGCGCCGAGCGACTAACCTCACTGGTGAGGACGCTTGAGCTGACCAACATCGAGGACTACCAACCCCTGCAAGAGGTGGCTACTTTTGCAACCCTGGTAGCGACCTATGAGAAGGGTTTCCTCTTGATTCTGGAGCCTTATGAATCAGACACAGCAGAGGTGCCTAACCCGGTGCTCCACTTTACCTGTTTGGATGCTGCCATCGCCATCAAGCCGGTGTTCGACCGGTTTAGCTCAGTCATCATCACCTCTGGGACAATTTCGCCACTGGAGATGTACCCCAAGATGCTCAACTTTGAGACTGTGGTTCAAGAGTCATACAGCATGACACTTGCAAGGAGATCATTCTTGCCAATGATTGTCACGCGGGGAAGTGACCAAGCCACGATATCGACGGGCTTCCAAGTCCGGAATGAACCTAGCGTCGTCAGAAACTACGGTAATCTGCTTACAGAGTTCGCCAAGATCACCCCTGATGGTATGGTGGTCTTCTTCCCTTCATACCTTTACATGGAGTCCATCATATCGATGTGGCAAGGCATGGGCATTCTTGACGAAGTCTGGAAGTATAAGCTCATCCTCGTGGAGACACCCGATGCCCAAGAGACATCATTAGCCCTTGAGACATACCGCACCGCGTGTAGAAATGGGCGAGGAGCCGTCCTCTTGTGCGTGGCACGAGGAAAGGTGTCTGAAGGCGTCGATTTCGACAAAGAATTCGGGAGAACCGTTATCAACATCGGCGTGCCCTTCCAGTACACCGAATCCCGTATCCTCAAAGCCCGCCTCGAGTTCTTGCGAGAGACATATCGCATCCGCGAGAACGACTTCCTCTCCTTCGACGCCATGCGCCACGCCGCTCAGTGCTTGGGTCGTGTCCTTCGTGGTAAGGATGACTACGGTATCATGGTTCTTGCCGATCGCCGTTTTCAACGAAAGCGAGCTCAGCTTCCCAAATGGATCAACCAAGCACTGCTCGACGCGGACACCAATCTAAGCACGGATATGGCGGTCAGCAATGCAAGGCGTTTCCTCAAGATGATCGCCCAGCCGTTCCGTACTCAGGACCAGGAGGGTATCAGTATCTGGACCCTGGAGCAGTTGAAGCAACACCAGAAGAAGATGCAGGAGGATATCATCAAGGAACTGCAGGCGATGGAGCAGCGGAACCAGCAACAGGCTGCGCAACAGGCACAACAGGCACAACAGGCGGCTGTTGTTGCGAAGGAGAGGCCCGACAGCGACTATGAGATGGACGAGGATGATGAGGCAGAGCTCATGGCGTTGGATGGGTAGGTAGTATTTTGACGTTTTGGGGCTAGCTGTTAGCTAGTAATGTGACCATCTATATGCCGTCAATATTGGACTCCATTCCACGGCCCCCAAGTTGTCAAGAGTCCGAGTTATCAAAGTTCCAGGCATGGAGTTCGAGTCGGGCTCGCCGATGTACGACGCGGAAAGCGTGACCACTCACCGAACGAGCCTTGTGTGGTTCAGCCCTGCTCGTGCCAGCACGAGGACGCGCAATCGCAGGGTGTCATCCGGATAAATCCCACCTTTTGGCCCTTTGGCACATCCACTTATCCCAATTGACATCACACATTCTCTTTCTGCCCCTCCCCGACTCCTAGTCCCATCTCTTTCTTACCGTTGCTTCAGTCCGCGATGTCGCGTTCAAGAGAACCGTTACGGCACAGCAGCTCTTCTCGCCTCGATAAAATAATGGAACGCCAGCAGATGCATTGTCACCCTCTGGCATCACACCTCCAATGAAGGATCACCTTCTACCACACCTTCTAGAAGCCGAGAAGAACCAAAAAGGAAGACATCCCCGTGGTGCGGACAGAAGTATTGGATGTTTCTAGCGCGCTTCGCTACATTAGTGTGATGTCACCCAACTCTCTTTACTTCCCCCAATGCCTCCTGCCCCGCTTCTCTTCCGCGTCCACGCGCAAGAATAGGATGAGGGCGGGGGGTCGGGTCCTTTGCTGGTACCCTATTGTCGATGGCGACTTGTGACATAGTCGAAGGGATCGTGGGTTCATCAGTTCCCTCGCCCGTCTCGATGACATGGGAGGTGATGTAAGGCTGAATCCTGAATTCCTACCTTTTTCCCTGGCCTGGTCCCTGCCTACCTGGATCGCCCTAAACTGAGGAAGGTGTGGGTGGAGAATATGCGGTGGCGGTTACAGCTACACCTACCCATCATCCTCAACGGCTACGAAGTGGAAGCGAGCAAGTTATACCTAGTTTGTGTCATGTTCGGTAGTCCCGATGGACTCGAATTCCGAACGTTTTCTATCAACACGGCACACTCCACCATGGTGACAGTTGGGGAGTGGTATTTACTTTGCACCCCTAAACAGTGAATCATCTCAATCCTTGGTGGTATGAGTGAGTGTGGATTAGTTTGATAGCGGGAACTCGTAATGGTCTTGGTCCTTTTTCGATCATCACGTCTGCGAGCCACCGTTAGCCACAAAATCACGTGGATGACCATCATCATCAACAAAGCTTGCATGCCAGCAACTTTGAAATCTTGGGGAAAAAACCTCCTCCTGTAGGTGCAAGGCGTCAACATACCCCTCACACCACCAAGAGCTTGCATATAGACTCGTGGTAAACTCGTGGCAGCCACATCTTATTTTTCCTGCAGTCTGCGGGGGTGATGAGATATGGATTGCATAAACTTGACATTTTCGAAAGATAAGTCCTAGATGGGAAGGTATGCTGCATATTATGTGTTGGGTAACAAGTAGATTGCAATTGCTGCTCAAAGAAACGATTATGTTTGGATAAAAATATATAATGAAGAGACACCAGGAACGAAGCAAATAACAGCGAACAAAAGAGCGTTGGATTGTCTGGGTTAGGTATGTAACTTTTTCGACTAAGATTCGCAGGTTCAGCTAGAAAACTAAACGCTCTTCGACTGGGTTACCCTATCCTCAAAAAAAGTTTGAATTGGACAGATAGCAGATGTCCTAGATTGAGACGCTCTGCAACTGATGACATTATCTCAGAGGGTTGCTTCCGCGCCCCCCCAATCAGAGTGGTTCTTAGTAGAGTGAACTCCTCTGACCGTCTAAGGCCGACTGTAGACATCTTTGTTGCGCTGATTGGTATCAAGCCTGTATTCCGGGGCGTGAGTTATCTGTCTATTCAAAGTGATGTCTCCCTATCATTTTGTCATCTTTGGATCCTCGCTTAACATGCCTCTGAGTGCGTCCACACCTCTGTCTCCGCACGCCGGTGCCCTGAACTGCTCTGCTCCTTCTTCACCTAGTAACTGAGAGCAGCAAGCCACGCCAAGTAAGGTTTTCTTTGTTGAGCTTACCGAAAGTTATGAGGTGCGTAATTAGGTCTTTCCGTCGGCTTATCATAGAGCGAAGGAAAAAGAAAAGCACACAAAATACCACCGCCTTGCCCCTCTTTTACGGCCCTTTCTTTCAGTTTTCACAGAAATATTTGCGTTTTCCATTAGCTACCGCAAACGAGAACGTCATATCTGGTCCATCATAGGGTGTGGGAGGTCGCCCATCAAGGAGGTGGCTACCATGAAGCTGGATCATGATAATTCTCCCAAGACAACAATAAAATCGAAGTAAGTACTAACTGATTTATCTCCAACATGACTTTCATGACTTACAGTCCGCTAACAAAATTTTGTTGAAGTCATGAATAAAGTAAGAAAACGGTGAAAAAAAGACGCAGGACTTGCTCGTCCTCCGCTCTTATGGCTCAGAAGTGGTGGAAAGACTGCTTACAAGAAAGCCACTTAGAAGCGTTGGAAATTCCCAATATCGTTTCGCCACTGGGATAGGCAACGCCCTCACACCAGCTGCGATAGACGGTGCTCTCAAAGCAGAGCTTCATAACTTACGTGAAGAGCCGTAATGTGAAGATTCTAGTCAAGGGAAGGAATTTGTGCAAAAACGAAAGAAACGCCCTTTTTTTTTTTCATTATTCATGTCCCTGGTTCCCTCCTGCTAACTGGTATTTATTTCAGCTATATAACGATTCTATCCGAGCTTCGATCAGAGATATCGCGTGTGAGCGAAGCTGTAATCAGCATTTCTATCTGAGCTTTTATAAAGCCTTGCTTGCTCACGCATTAAAAAAATGGGTTCGTGGTAAGGGGATGTCATCTGAACTTGAAGATAGCACCGTAAGCAGGCGAGGCCATGTTTGAGGTTGTCCAACCCCAGGGGAGGTGATGAGGTTGGTGACAGAAAAAACCGAGATCTGATCGGTGAGGCCCTTGGACTTGGCCATATCTCAATTGTTGGGTGATGGTCTGGCGTCAGAGGTAGAGAGGTTCTTGGCTGATAGAGGCTCTGGGAAGAGAGGAAGAGTACTCCAAAAAATGCTGCCTCAAATTGACAGCCACCAAATTTATTTGTTTTTTGACAAGAGGGGGGTGCTAAAAACCACAGGTTGGTTGGAAAAGTCTCATCACAGCTCACTCTCCAGTCTACAAACGAGCTGAATATGAATTCAAAAACCTCGACAGTTCCGGACAATGCCGGACACCGTCGCGCCTTATACGCTGGTACCTGAGAGACAATCACGCACTTGAAGTGGTTAGAGGGCAAAGACGTCCCTTTGTACTGTCGAGTTTCATCAGGAAGAAACATAGATACGGAAGAGTACCTGCCTTGACCAGGGAAGAAGAGAAGGCCAAAAAAAAATCGTGGCTCAGCCCTTCATCGGGGCCCCAGGTATAGTGGGAGAAGCCTGTGTCGAGTGGGAAGGACAGCACGAAGTTGCAGGGCCCATTATCTCCGAAATGTCACTGCTGTGGAAAGCGTTCTGCGTAGAACTGGGCTGTGAAAGGATCAATGAGACTACATGAGTGTCAAAGTCTCAGGAACACATCAACACCCAAGGACACACAACACAAGATGAGTATGGAACCAAAAGCCTCAACGCAACTGCAAGGTCATGAAGAAGTGAAATAGTCCTAACATATCACTCACTTGTGGTAATTCTTACTATCGCATAGAAAGCCAACATTTCAGCCTGATCTGGGCATTTCGTCCTGTTTTTCCCATTGACCAAAGTCGCACTTGAAATCGACTGGTTAACCAGCTCAAACTCAGCACACGTTGGGCAACTATAGATATTCTACAACATTCCGTCAAACTCATGCAGCACCCGCCTAATTCAAATGGACATCCCTTGACCCTCTCCCAACTGTCCCCTTACAAAGGCGTATTCTTCGCTTGCGTCCAAAAACTATCCATCTTCACCCTCGCCAAAAACTCCCTCGCCTCTTGGTCCGTCTCAAAGACTTTGCTCCCCCACTTCTTAAACGCCTGGGCCTTTGTCTCACCCTCAAAAAGCAAGACACACTTGTTCCCCGACAAGTCCTTTAGTTGCCCCTTTTCATCTTCTGGCTTCAGCCAATCCCTTACCGTAGCCTGCGTAGCAGTGTTGTACGCCCCAACCTGAACATTCCTTTCCCTCGACGGCAAAGCCTCGGTCCAGTCGATTCTCTTGAGCATCAGTTTCTTGTAGCTGTTGATGCTGTGCTCGCCTCCCTCTACAATAACCAGATTGAACTTCGGATGCATGATACAAACGCCGTTAAGTCCGTTTTGCGTCGCATTTATCGACAGTTTGTATCTATGCTGTCCGTTGGCCAGACTGCCAATTTTGAAGACCAAAATGTGGATGCCTTTGGCCGCATCCTTTGCTTGGTTGGCGGCGAGCTTCTCGTGTCGTTGCTCCTTTGTCAGTTTGCGCTCCTCGTTCGCCTGCAAATGCTTGTCAAGACGAGCTGCGATCTCTTTGTTGACACGCGCTTCAACTGCTGTGGGATCACGGACTGCCTCATCGCCTAACACACGCATAAGGTTCTTTTGTTTGACTTTGGGTGGGGGAGCCTCGACGAGACCGAGGCGGATGAGGGCTTGTTTCTCTTTGAGATCGGCCATGCGCCTGTTTCTTCGGAGCTTGGCTTGTTCTTTGGGTGTGAGGTACATGGGCTTTGCCTCGTGGGCCAGCTTGTCTTGGGGTGGTTCAATGGCAACGGGGTGCTGGATGTATAGAGTGATGATACTATCCGGGGTGGTTATCTTGAGCGAATCCGGGAAACCACTGTAGTCCTTGCCGTCAATGAGGCCCTCGTCCCACCACTCCAAATCTGGGGGCGCCTCAACCACAAAGGCCTTCTCTACGTCCCGGTCTTCGTCTAATCCTGCTTTGCGTGCTTGGTCGGCGATCCTCTTCTTCATCTCTTCCAGCTGAGCTTGTCGTCGGAGGGCCTGGGCCTGGGCGATGTATTTTCCTTTCTGGTTGAAGATGAGCTGTCGCGATTCCCTCGCCTTTCCTGTTGGGCCATGGCTTGGCTCGAGATATGGATTTTGTCGCGGGCCATCGTTGGATGAACCGGGCATGCCAAAGGGCTTAGGCTTGGAGTGTCTTGAGGAGTCGGGGGTAGGCCGCTGGCCGGTAACGGATCGAGACGAGTCGGTGGCCTTGACAGGGGCATTGAGGTCGGCAAGGGCCGGATGTAAAGGGGTGTTGAGTCCAAGTCCCCCCTTTCCTTTGGAGCTCCCGACGGCATTCGCGACACGAGCCTTTAGAGCAGCAAGTCGATCGGCCGCTGATTCGGTTTTCTGAATTCTGGAGGACGGGTCATGACGAGGACCAAGCCCGCCGAGTTGTTGATTTCGGTCCATGGCGATGCAGTGTGATGGTCGTCAATCAGCTGCGCTTCGAAGGGATGACTTGATCTATCCGCTTGAGGACCGATTTTAAGCTGACCGTGCCTTGTGGAAGATGACGATGTTGGTGTTTTGGATGCGCGACAAGAGCTTGATGCGCTGCCACGGCAAGAATAGGCCTGAGAACAGCGTCCGGCAGGCAGCCAGAAGTGGCTTGGCATGAAAGCGGTGGGCATGCAATGCATGGGTAGACTGCCCCACTCTGGGTTCTGCCTAGGTCCACCGCCAAAAAATATTCTCCCAGTCTCAAGCTCACCTCCAATTCCCCACCAATTGCCTGTGCGAAAGCCAAAGCGAACCAGAGCTGCCGCTTTCTGCCTCTGCGACAGCGCGTTTCTGGCCTCTACCCCTAACAAATATCCTGATTTTACTCTATCATGCGATCTGAGTAGTGCGGTCATTCGCCAGGTCGCCCATCATGAACATTTCACAGCCGGTGTCGTCGACACTCGACAGCGTCGACTTCCAGTTCCTCACATCTGACGAGATCCGCGCAATCTCTGTCAAACGCATAGAGAATCCGGTTACCTTTGATACTTTACTCAATCCTGTACCAGGTGGTCTTTATGACCCAGCTCTTGGCTCATGGGGTGATGCGCCGTAAGGACAACCTGCCCTCCTCCATCTTGCGCTGTGCCGACTTGGCTAATCGTTCTGTGTGTAGATGCCGCACCTGTGGCCTGAACCAGGCTCAATGTCCTGGTCACCCCGGTCATATCGAACTTCCTGTGCCTTGCTACCATCCAGTATTCATGGATCAGGCTTTCCGATTCCTTCGTTCGATGTGCGTCTACTGCCATCACTTCCGACTAGCCCGCCGTGAGATCCACCGCTTCGCCTGCATGTTCAAGCTCCTTCAGTACGGTTTGCTTCACGAAGCACAGCTGATCGATGCGCTCTCCGAGAGCGAACTTGGAACCAAGCTCAAGAGCATGAGACTCGACGACATCCCAACCATGGACGAGGAAGAGGCTGAGGAGGAGGGGAGCACAGCAGATGCCACCATCAAAGCTAGAGAAGCCTTTGTTCGCCAAGTGTTGAAGGAACGCAGGGCACGAATCAGTGTGGGCGACATCAAGCGAGGGAAGCATGAAGGCGCGGCAGAGATGAGGAGAGCCTTGTTGAAGGAGTTTTTCGCCACCTTGGTCAAGGAGAAGAGATGCAAGAGCTGCGATGGCATTAGCCCAGCGCTGCGCAAGGACCGCTGGGTCAAGATCTTCGAGCGCGATCTCTCTTCTAAAGAGAAAGCTGCGATGGCTCAGTCTGGACGCAAACGCCGTGACGCGTTGGCCATGGCCAATAAGAACAAGGACAAGGATGCCGATGGTGAGGACGAGGGTGTTGCTGATATGGATTCGGAACCCGAAGCAGAAAGTGAGGGGGAGGGGGAGGATCTCGACGAGAATGGCGATGTGGTCATGCAGGATGCAGAAACCGAGACACGGACGAAGGCGAAAGCGAAAACCCCAGCCCCTGCCCAGCGCTTCCTCAATTCAATGGAGGTCAAGGGTCGCCTCGATCTTCTCTTCCAAACCGAGCAGGAAATTATGTCGCTGATTTTCAATGCTCGTCCACCAACCAAGGCTACTCGCTCGAAACCTCTCACGGCCGATATTTTCTTCATTCACACGCTCATGGTTCCTCCAAATAGGATGCGCCCAGAGGCTAGGATGGGCGATAATCAAATCACCGAAGCTGAGCAAAACAGTCTCTACAAGAAGATCATTGAAAAATCTTCCGCCGTTGGGCAGATTTCCAGGGAGATCGGCCTTGGAAAGGAAGCTGCCATCCAGGAAGGCAGGAGGGTACGAGATTTGAACCATCTTTACCAAGCCTGGACTGAGCTCCAGGATGCCGTCAACAGTTTGATGGATCGCGACAAGAACCCTGTGCAGGGTGGCGCTGCCAAGAGAAATGAGGAGGGTATCAAGCAGAAGCTCGAAAAGAAGGAGGGTCTGTTCCGAAAGAACATGATGGGCAAGCGTGTCAACTTTGCGGCCAGATCAGTCATCAGCCCTGATCCTAACATCGAGACAAGTGAGATCGGTGTTCCGCCAGTTTTTGCTGTAAAACTTACGTACCCAGAACCGTAGGTGCCCTGAACCTTGTGATGTGAGAAGAATGCTGCTGACCAGCCATCATCACAGTGTTACCCATTTCAACTTCAAAGATCTTCAGCAAGCGGTGATCAACGGTGTTGAAAAGTGGCCCGGTGCTGCGGCCATCGAGAATGAAAATGGCCAAGTTGTCAGCCTGCGAAACAAGTCGCTCGAGGAGAGAGTGGCCATAGCTAACACGCTTCTTGCCCCGTCCACCAACTCCTTTGCAAATCTCAGGGGCAAGAAGGTACTTCGGCATCTCACCAATGGTGATGTTGTGTTGATGAACCGTCAACCTACGCTTCACAAGCCGTCTATGATGGGTCATCGTGTCCGTGTTTTGCCAGGTAGGAAAACCAACTTTAATTTAATCATATAATACTGATAAACTCGCAGGTGAAAAGACGTTGCGTATGCATTATGCCAACTGCAACTCGTACAATGCCGACTTTGACGGTGACGAGATGAACATGCACTTCCCGCAGAATGAGGTTGCTCGTGCAGAGGCCCTCCAGCTTGCCAACACAGACAGCCAGTATATCAGTGGAACAGCCGGCGCACCATTGCGTGGTTTGATTCAAGATCATTTGTCAGTCTCAGTCATTCTCTGCAACAAAGACACTTTCCTCAACAAGGGCGACTATATGCAACTCGTGTACGCCGGTCTCCGCCCCGAAAGTGGGCACATCACTGGAGAAAAGATCCTGACGGTGCCCCCTGCCATCATCAAACCAACACCACGCTGGACTGGAAAGCAAGTTATCGACACTATCCTGAAAAATATCAAGCCAGCAAACTGCGGCGACCTCTGGATGCAGTCTGGCACCAAGATCAAAGCAAGAAGTTGGGGTGATCATGCTCCTGAAGAAGGCGAGGTTTCGGTCCGTGACGGCGTGTTCGTTCACGGTATTCTGGACAAATCACAGCTCGGATCTAGTGATGGTGGCCTTGTCCATGCTGTTCACGAGGTCTACGGCCCCAGCGTCGCGGCTAAGCTGCTCAGTTGCATGGGAAGGCTACTGACTCGATATTTGGCAATGGTTGCATTTACATGCGGCATGGACGATCTTCGCATGACACCGAAGGGCGAACAAGACCGCAAGGAACTTATCAAGAGTGCCAAGGACCTTGGTCTCAAAGTTGCGGCCAAGTATGTGTCTTTGGAGGAGCAAAAGCCATCCAAGGATGACCCGTTGCTTCTGGAACGCCTTGAGGAGGTGCTGAGGGACGACAAGAAGCAGGAAGGCCTTGAATTATTGACCAATCAACAGGTCGCTGAGCTCTCGTCAGAAATCACCAGAGTCTGCCTGCCCGCCGGTCTTGAGAAGCCTTTCCCCCACAACCACATGCAGTCTATGACTATCTCGGGTGCGAAGGGCTCCAGTGTTAATGCTAATTTGATTAGTTGCAACTTGGGCCAGCAGACTCTGGAAGGTCGTCGTGTGCCCGTCATGATTTCTGGTCGCACGCTTCCCAGTTTCCGCCCTTTCGACACGGATGCTAGGGCTGGTGGTTATATTGTGCAGCGTTTCTTGACGGGTATTCGTCCACAAGAGTACTATTTCCATCACATGGCCGGTCGTGAGGGTCTCATTGATACAGCTGTCAAGACGTCCAGATCTGGATATTTGCAGAGATGTCTTGTGAAGGGGATGGAAGGCCTGACGGTATCTTACGACAGCTCTGTCCGAGACTCCGATGGATCTGTCATTCAATTTTTATATGGCGAAGATGGGCAGGACATCACCAAGCAGAAGTACTTAAACGATTTCGAGTTTGTGCTGAGAAATTTGGACAGCGAACTTCCGCAGCTGAGATACGAGGAAGCTCAGACTCAGGCAATGTTTGAGAACAAGGACGAGATCATCAAGCGGATGAAGTCGGCCATCAAATCGGCCGGCACCCGCAACCCGCAAGACCCAGTCACATCAAAGCTTGAGCCCTGCAGATATGGTTTCGCTACTTCAGAAAAGTTCTTCAATAGCATGATGGATTACGTCAAGACAAACAAGCACGGGCTGATCAAGGACAAGAAGGGATCCAATAACAAAAAGGGCCAGATCTCCCGCAAGACGGCCGAAAAGATCCTGGCAGCCAAGTATATCAGGTCGCTCGTCGAGCCTGGAGAGGCGGTTGGCATCGTTTCAGGGCAGTCTATCGGCGAGCCCAGTACTCGTCAGTCAAATCCCCTTGTTGTCTCCTTTAAAAGCCAATTATGCTAACGAAGTTGATATAGAAATGACACTCAACACGTTCCATCTGGCTGGTCACAGTGCAAAGAACGTCACACTTGGTGTCCCTCGTCTCCGCGAAATTCTCATGACCGCCTCAGCCAATATCAGTACTCCGTCGATGACGCTTGTTCTTAATGAAGAGCTTTCCGAACAGGATGGCGAGCGGTTTGCCAAGAGTATTAGTGTCCTGCCTCTTTCTCATGTCACAAAGGATGCAACTGTGGTGGAAAAGGTCGGAACTGGCATGGCCCATCCACTTGCCAAGACCTTCGACATCAGCCTGCGCTTTTTCGAGTCTGAAGAGTATTCCCAGATGTACGCTATAGGAATCGCGGATGTGCTCGGCACTGTGGAAAAGAAGCTCATCCCATTGCTCTGCAAGATGGTCCGGAAGGAAGTCAAGAAGAAGGAAAACATGAAAGGAACAGCGGCGGCGCCTGATATCGGTGTCAAGGTTGGCACTGTCGAGGTGGCGGCGCCAACCTCTGGCAACAGAGAGGCTCGCGGTGGTGATGATGACGATGATGACGATGACGAGGATGATGCCAGCGGTGCCAAGCGGAAAGCCAACCGGTCTGAGGCCGTTTCTTATGGTCCCAATGATGACGATGATGACGCCATTCAGAGACAGCTGCAACGGGAGGCTGAGGACACCGAAGACAGCGAGGACAGAGAGTTTAACGACGAGGCCTATGGTGGCAGCCCGCAACCGGAGGACCGTCTCGGCGAGAAGAGTGATGCCGCCGAGGCAGCCTCTCGTGAGGTGCGTATCAAGGAAAGGAACGAGGACGTCGTGAAGTTCAAGTGCGACCAGGTGGGGGGCGAGTGGGTCAAGTTCACACTGGAGTACGACGTCTCGATTCCCAAGATCCTTATGCTCAACCTCGTCCAGGAGGCGGTCCGCAAGGCCGTCATCCAGGAGATCAGCCAAATTGGCCACGCAACATTTGAGCCTGTCAAGAAGAAGGATCCCGTCACTGGCCAGGAGGTGATCAAGGAGTTGCTGGTGCACACCGAGGGCGTCAATCTCAGGGCTATGCAGCTTTATGGTGATTATATCAACCCCAACAAGATCCAGACCAATGATATCACCCAGGTTCTGGAATTCTATGGTGTCGAGGCGGCGAGATCTAACATCGTCCGTGAATTGTCTGGCGTTTTCGGGTCCCACGGTATCGCTGTGGACCAGCGCCACTTGACCCTGATTGCCGATTACATGACGAGAAACGGCGGGTTTTCGCCTTTCAACAGGATTGGGCTGTCCTCAAATAGCAGCCCTTTCACCAAGATGAGTTATGGTAAGTTTTGCACTCTTTCATGCCCTTGTTGAGGTTCCAGATGCTAATATTTGTTACAACAGAAACCACAGTTGGCTTCCTCAAGGATGCGGTTATGGACGGTGAATGGGACCCCCTCATGACACCTTCCTCAAGACTGGTGGTGGGCAAGCTGGGAGGCTTGGGAACTGGATCATTTGATGTGCTCACACAGGTACCAACTGCCCATAGGGTGGGCAATTTCTGATCTGGTTGAGGAGAATTGTACATATTGATAGACGGATCTGGTCTGGCATAGGCATGGTGTTGTGTTTGGTAATGTAAAGGTACTGTGTTTGATCAAATTAATAAATGGAGTCAAAGCTTTTGGTCATAACATTTCTTGGTTGTGCTGTTGTGAGTCTCGGGGTTTCATGATTTTTGCCAGAAGAGAATTGGAATTTGTGCAGGAACTCTGATGAATTGGGTTGGGGGAGCACCAAAGCTGGCCGTGGAAACGAGACGCTGCAAGAGATTAGGCCACTGGCATCAGAAGTCCCGCTGGGGGTGCTAAGATAATTCGATGCTCCTCTGCCCAAAACAGAGAGCAAGTCTTGCCTAGTAATGGCCTATCAAATACGGGCCCTTTTAATGAGTTGATATAGAATTCTTGAAGTCTTGCACCCAAATAAAGGATAGAAAAGCCTTCAGTCTCGTAGGCCAAGATCTTCACTTTAAATTTTTCCGAACACAGCCTCTTGCCAGTCACGAATCCTGACTAAACCTTGTCCAAGCTGGACTTGAGCTCGACTTTCATTCAGCAATTGCCAAAGACACATCTACCCCATCCATGAAACTGATAACAAAACCCCATCCAGAAGTCGCATCAAGCAACTATAATCATGGCAATTGCTAGACGTATCTTGTCTGCCTCGCAAAATCATTTTGCCTTCAACAGGCATTTTTCAGTAGTAGAAAAACAGTCTCCCTCTCCTCCAAAGACAACCTCCCAAGAAACCATCAACCTGGACCAATTTCCCCGGGGGTTCGAAAACGCACAACTTGTGGCGTGGGCTTTTGCTTTTCTATCATTGCCATCGACGTGAGACGGCCACCTCCTCTTCCCATCATCGGCTTCACCAGGTCCGTCCGTCCGCCTTGTTTTGTCAACTTGGCGCGCGCGCGCACCGTTTCAGCATTCTCTCCAGACTAGAAGGTAAAAGCAATAGTGATGCAGATGTGATTGAGTTCGATATAGTCGCGGGTTTCTGCATTTTCTTTGATCCTTCTTTAACATGGGGGTTTCCAGAGGAGACACCGGAGCTCAGATTCAGGGGTGACTGACTCCCAGAAACCAAGAGATGTGGCGGCATAAGTGCAAATGTGTTTCCAGCAAAGGAAGAGGTCGTCTGTACAAGACGAACCACGCAGTCGTGGTTTCGGGGTGCATGTTTGACTTGATGAAAATTGGTCTTGTCAAGCTGGGACGAGCACATTGTTCGCGGTCATGCCCGGCCCATGGCTTTTGCGCGCGCTGCTGAGTTGCAGAGCAGTGTGGGCAGGCGATGATGAGGCCCGGTCGACGACTGTTATATCGAGGGCTGCTAAAGTGCCGATGAGAGCACTCGGTGTTCTCCTGATTCGGGCTGGCGGCAAAGGTAGGTAGTGTCAGTTTCGCTCGCGAGGCAAGGCATCATGAGGTGGCAAGAGTGGTGCTTGAGCGGTTAATCTTTATTGATGTGGACGGTCCGGGCTAAATGTCGGTTGGTAAGGAGCAGAGTTCCAATAGACGGTAAGCATCTGGATCGGGGAACAAGAAACTGGTTCTTGAGAAGAGTAAACTTCAACTGAATGCCGTGAGAATTAACCAGTGATGGGTTGACTTGTTTCTTTCTGTTTCTCCCCTAGAGGTAGATGCGGACTCGTCATGAAGTTCAGGTAGGGCTATGTTCCTGGGAAAAGGCCATCGTCACGGCAATAGGGTTAATAACTTTCCAACGGGACTCCTTCAAGTTTTCTCTAGAGTTGCACGATTATACAACTGTGATATCGGTCATCCCGCGCTGATCGTTCTTAAAGGGGTACATAAACGAGTCCGAATACATCTCTTCCAAACCCAATGATTGCACATGTCCGCAGTTTACTAACTTGCTTGCTGTCGTCAAGTGTGGATCTGATGATAAACGGTGCCAAGCCCCTAACTTGTATGCAACAGGGAGCGCCAGCTCTGGCAACGACGACATGGTCCAGATAGCTTTACACAGCTTATCCAATGTTTTATGTCGCCGAAAATCAAATGAAATTTCTGAGACGAAATGACTACATGCGCTTCTTTGACTTCTCCCAGCCTCAGTCTAAGGCATCGTGGGTAAGCGCTGCTCTGTTAGTAGTTCTTATCTGAGCTTGAATATAAAACATCGTGTGCAAGCAGATCAGTGTCGTGTACATTATTATCTTTGTTGTGTACATAAGCTCAGGTACAGTAGAGGCCCTGACAATACAGGAGAGCCCTTCCTAAAAGGATCTTATTCTCATCTGCCAGTCGAAGCTGAATGAATCATTGGCCCCCCCTTGAACATGACCTCGCTCTGGGGGAAGCTGGCCGATAAGATAAGGTATGGCTGAGCGCGGCGCACGTCACGTCAACGCTCTTCAGGACAACGATCTTTCTCTGCACACCTGGGCTCTGGGTCGACCATTTCCACTGCCATTTCCATGCACCCCTCAATGACTTTGGGAAACGTCATACCATCATCCTTCTCGTGCTGGAATTTCTCGATATACCTTCTTCCAGAGCCATCGGCGTCGCGTTTCCGTCCCCACGTCCCGCTTCGCAAATGCGGGGGAGTTCCTCGGCTTGAACAGCCGTTCAGTTGGGGTAGATAGCGTCTTAGGGATAGCGTCGGCCAACCCCCCGGGACAAGGGACAAGGCCGACGACATCAATCAAGGAATCAAATCAATATAAGTTGTTGAGTCAAGGGCGCACTCATTGTTTGTGTTCACTGCATTGTTTCACTGACCTGCCGTTCAATATCTCCTTGGGAGCCTGACTTTAGAGAAAACGTCAAGGTACCTCCCCGCCCATTCCTTCCAACCCACCTTCCTGCCATCCGTTTCTGTCATCATCACCACTCTGTGTGGTGTTTTCCAATGGCAAAAGGCACGATGCTAACCAAATTCTGCCAGATGGCCACCAAACCAAAAGTCACCCTCTTCGTTGACACCGTCAGCCCCTTCGCCTACGCAGCATACCACCTTCTCCGGGTACATCTTCCTCTCCCAGGATTCCCATCTGCCATATTTAACCTGTCCCTCAGAACGACCCCCTCTTCCGCAATGTCGAAGTCGAATACGTTCCCATCCTCCTCGGCGGCTTGATGCACAAATGTGGTAACACCGCCCCCATCAAGATCAAGAGTACGTCTCCCCTCACCATTCCCTTCTCCCCCTGCTCAGCACCGTCGCAACATACAACATCGTTTTCATCCAAGACCACCACTAACACCTCCCTTCTCATACAGACAAAGACAAATGGATTAACCTCGAACGCCTCCGCTGGGCCACCCACTTCTCCATCCCGATGCTCTCCCCCGGCCTCCCACCCGACTTCCCCGCCCCCTCCCTCCCCATCATGCGCTGCCTCGCCTCTCTCTCCTCCACCTCCCAGCTCACCTCGGCCCTGGACCTCCTCTTTAAGAAGCACTGGGCCGACGGCATCGCGACCCACAAGCCAGAAATCCTGAAGCAAACCCTCGTGGAGTTGTTCGGCGAGGAGGAAGCGAACAAGGTCCTGGAGAAATCCAAGGCAGAGGGGAAGGAAACCTTGATTAAGAATACCGAACGGGCGTTTGATGAAGGAGCGTTCGGACTGCCTTGGTTTAGTGCCACGAATGCGAAGGGGGAGAAGGAAGGGTTTTGGGGGGTGGATCATATGGGGCAGTTGGTGCAGTTCTTGGGGTTGGAGGGGGAGTTGCAGGCGGCGAGGAGCGGGAAGAAGGGGTGGAGGGCGGTGCTGTGATCGAGGTGGATAGGGCTGTCGGGTAAAGCTGTATATATTTGGATATTGGCACGGAAGTGGTGTTGCTATACTCGAGAGGGGCAACATTGTTCTTCAAAATAGCTGACCCAACTGTGGGAGTGTGCAAACTGACAAAGTGCGATCGTTGCTGTTTACGCTACTGACCTAACTGTCTGCCCAGCACGTTTGATGGAGTTGGTACGGATCCTCTTCAACCACGACGTCGCCATCCCCCACACTCGCAACCTCGCTGTCGTCACTAGTCAACCCAACAACAACGCCTTCATTCGGCGCATGCTCAATTCCATCGCCGTCACCGGCCTCCTCACCACGGGGCCATTTCACACGGGGCCCGACCATAGTGTGTGCCCCCAGAATAGTCACGAAGCTCGTGAAGTCTGCCCTGTTTGATTGTCTGCTTAGATTTCCGATGTCCCGCTACTGGCGCACCTCCTCCATCAACACATACCCTTCTCGATATATCATCCCTGCCACGGTGTGCATCCCCAAAACAGTTGTGAAGCTCGTAAGCTGTGCCAAACTAGATTCTCCGTCCAGATATCTGCTTTCCTGCTGCCAGCCCACCTCCTCCCATGAGACAAGTCGAGCGCTATCCTCACCGTCACCATCGCCGTCACCGCCCACCACCCCCTCACCTCTGCCACTTCACACTCCCACTCCATATCCCTCCCACCAAAACTCTCAAGTCTCCAGGTCTTGAACCACATCATGCCACATCACATCCCAACTCCACACCCGCGTCTTTTGAAGAAATAACGACACTCTCCCTTCACCGCTGCCAACATCCATCATGGATCTGACCCATCCGATAACCCCACCACAACCGTTATCCGTGACAAGGACAAGGTTGGGACGCCTCAACGCGGTGGAGTCGACACGGCACTTAGCAATCATGTTTTGACTTCGCGTCGCGGGGAACCAGACCCAACCCAAAAAAGACGCGTCACAGCAAGAGAAGAATGTGTCGCCACCGCAGTTCGTGTCACACAGGTAAAAGAAAGGCACAAAAGTAGAAATCAACGCTGGCTTCTCGGCCGCTATTGTTCAGTTTTCAGTCGTAGTTTATTATGCCCATCCATCTCCTTCTCGCCGCCCGTAGGCAGCCAAGACGCGCGGGGTAATGTACAAATCAATCCCGAGTAAAGAAAACCACCGCAGTGAATAAAACCCAAGCAGAACGCCGTTTGTCCCCCGTAATTGTGCCATGATGATTCCCTTCGTCAATCAAAGCATTCCCAGTGAAAATGTGTCATAAACCCGACCCCAAAACCCCAAAGCTAGCAGAAATCCATGATTGGAAGTCGCTTAGTTGCGCTCGCCACGAAGACGACGGGCCCTGAATAGAACGGTCAGCAAAAGATCATGAGAATAACAAGAATGCAACGTTACGCACAATTGAATGTCCTTGCTCTGGATGGTGACGCGCTTGGCGTGGATGGCGCAGAGGTTGGTGTCCTCGAAGAGAGAGACGAGGTAAGACTCGACGGACTCCTGGAGAGCACCGATGGCGGAAGACTGGAAGCGGAGGTCGGACTTGAAGTCCTGGGCGATCTCACGGACGAGACGCTGGAAGGGGAGCTTGCGGATGAGAAGCTCAGTCGACTTCTGGTAGCGACGAATCTCACGGAGGGCAACCTGCAGGCAAACGTCAGTCCTAGTCATAACCCTAAATCATACACTGTGTAACGCACTGTGCCTGGCTTGTATCTCTAGATGACAATATGTTAGCATAAATGGCTTCTACTTGAAGAGGCAATGAAGGCACTAGATACGAACGTGGGGCTTCTTTACACCTCCGGTGGAGGGGGCGCTCTTGCGGGCGGCCTTGGAGGCGAGCTGCTTGCGGGGAGCCTTGCCACCAGTGGACTTGCGAGCGGTCTGCTTGGTACGGGCCATTGCGACTTTGTTGTGTTGTGATGGTAAAGTTGATGAAAGTTGATGAAAAAGTCGCAAAAGTTGCGATATGGATGATGGATTGTTGGGCGGTGTGGAGTGTGTTGTGAGTTGAAAGGGGAGAGAGAGAGGTGGGGGGTGCGAGGTTTAAGTAGGCGCGGGCTGCAGGTCACGTTGGCGGCTGATTTGGGTTGATCAGCTCAATTGTGCCTGCTCTTTTTTGTGATGCGCAGCGGCCAAAACCGGGGTCTGTTGCAATGGAAAATGGGGTCAGTTCTTGCAAGCGAAAACGCGCCTGATTTGGGGGGGATTTTGGCTCGAAAAATGCTGACGCTTGTTGTGCCGATTTTCTATTGGCCCAAAAAGCTGCCACCAAGCGCATTGGCCACCTGTGGAATCCTTGCCTTGACGTTGCCGCATTTACTCGCTTGGGACCAACCACGCAGCAGGGGAGCGGTACGTACCTTGCCACAAAGAGATCCGCTGTGGTAAGGCTGGATTCGATATCACAGATCACTGCCGGAATCCAGTGATGGGATGCACTGTGGATGGATTTTGGCAGGAGGAAGGGAGCGGACGCCTACAATCGATTATATCTGGCTGTTGTCAAGTGAATGTTGATTGCGGGGTGGCAGTGTTGTGGGCTTCACCTCTAGAAACGTGCAAAACAAAGAGAGGGGTCTGAGAGCAGGTTTGCGACTCTGATTCTGAAAATACGGTGCTCTTTGGCAGCAGCTTGAGCCTGGCCAGTGAATAGGCAGAACACTGGATATTTAAAGTTACAGCAACGTCAGGAGAAGGCTCGTGCCTTCCTCTAGATAACAGAGACCAAGCAGCTGTGTCACGGTGGGAGTCATCAGGAGCGAGCCTCAAAGTCAACGGAAGGAACAGGCTGGGTGGCAACCCCGGATCTAGACCCTCGGTCAACACGGAGAGTGAATCTAAGAGAGACATCTCGAGAGAAGTCAGGTCCCTATCTGGTACCGGCATTTGCCTGGCAGGGCAGAGGAGTCGTCTCGAGACACAGGTCCATATATCCACATGTCATTACGTACTGCCGGTGCCAAGTGTGCAGCAAGTCTCGGAAAATACGACTGCATCCGCTTCGTGATCTGGGGATGGAACGGGTGGAAGCCTCTACCATCGAAGCAATCACCTCGGGGGGGAGCAGACTTGGGATGCGGGCCGCATCGGATCGATGGATGATGTCTGCCCCTCCTGGCGGTACGTACCTCCTCTCCAGCATCACTTCCATGTCCTGGATCGAGAAGACAAGAATCAAATCTGGACTAGCGCCGGAAAAAGGTGCTTCTCGTTCTCTGCAAGCTTTCGAAAATCGAGACGCGTCTTCCCTCGCCATCGAAAAAGGCGCGGCACAACGCCAGTATCAAGGTGGGGTAAAGCACATCAAAGTCCAAAACACAGGGGTCCGTGTCTCTTGTTGCTGGCACTGCAAGGGAGGCCAGCAGAGAATCCACAAGCGCGTCGGGTGTTCCCAAAAGATCAGGCCAAGCCAAAAATCAAATCGGAACCTGACCCTTGTCTCCCAAATCGCAGCACCGCCAAAAAAAAAATTAAGCCTACCCAGAAAATCAAATCACTGATCTGATTGGGTTGATTTCCACGCGCACCCAAGCCGTGCATGCCGCTCTCGCCTTGCCTTACTTAAAGCCCGCCCTCTTCCCCACGTTTTCACCACCGCTTCCCACTCTCCATCACAACCTTCTCCCATCCAACCACATACAAACAATTTTTTGGTGTCGCGGTTTCAGCCTCACCAATCCTTCCAAGACCTTTACCACTTCTTATCCACATCACAAAACACAACCCCGTCATCATGACTGGACGTAAGTTTGCACCCTTTCGCCTACCATCATCTTGCCATGATCAGTGATCACTGACATTCCCTTCAACAGGCGGCAAAGGCGGCAAGGGCCTCGGAAAGGGCGGTGCCAAGCGTCACAGAAAGATTCTCCGCGACAACATCCAGGGCATCACCAAGCCCGCCATCCGCCGTCTCGCGCGTCGTGGTGGTGTCAAGCGTATCTCGGCCATGATTTATGAGGAGACCCGTGGTGTCCTCAAGTCCTTCCTCGAGGGCGTCATCCGTGATGCCGTCACTTACACTGAGCACGCCAAGCGCAAGACCGTCACATCCCTCGACGTTGTCTACGCCCTCAAGAGACAAGGCCGCACCCTCTACGGTTTCGGTGGTTAAACAGCTTTCTTGTTTGGACCACATCACGAATTTGCATTTCATGACTTTTATTGTTCATTACCACAACTCTATTACTGGGCGCTGCGTGTTTTTTTTATTGGGGGCAAATACTCTGGGACAATTGGGTTTTTCTCGCTTTTCATTATGAACGGATGGCGGTGGAAAGGGGGGGAACTTGTACCATATGGACAGGACAGGATGCGGGGGTGTTGGAGAGAGAGGAGGTAGTTAGTAGCATCATCATGGGGTGTGAAAGCTGAATAACAAACAACATCACAAATCGTTTTTTCCCCCGTGTTTTCTGCTTCGTGATCATCACTGTCTTCCGACGCGTCTTTCCTGTGTTGGGCCAAGCCATGATCGCGACGCGCGAATCCTTGACTTGTGATGGTGGGGTTGGTGGATGCTCCACATGCGCGCTTGGCTGTCTCCCACATGGACCTGGTCTGATCTTGAGATTTTTTCTCAGTCTCGCATCTCACAAGATGTCATTTGGGATGGCAGGGCAAGGTTTGATGTGACTCATGCTTAGCAGCATAGCAAACTCTTGGGATCATTTTCACACATGACAATGCTACGTGGGGGGGAAAATCCGTCCCATTCTTCGTCTTGTCTGCTGACACGGAATAAACTCCCCGTTTTATCCGCTCGTGTTGTGGGTGGGCTATTGGTGGCTTTTCTGCTGGTGGTGGGAGAGTGAGATGTTGTTGGTTTTGCGTCTATGACGCAATTGGCTGAATGCCGGAATAAGTGGGTCCGGTAGTTGAGAGCAGGGGTTGTCACCGTGTCACTTCATGAGATGTGGATGGGGAGGAGACGTGGCAGATGATAGAGTAATAACAAAATGAAGGCTAGAAGGCATATATATAATTTTTTTTTATTTGGTGCTATTGAATATGTTAGTTGTGGTTGTGGTCGTGGTTGAGTTTAAGTTTGATGTTGTGAAACTCAAAGAGAGGGTTCGGCCATGGTTGTGAGGAGTCATGACATTCAAGTTTATGATTTGATTTCATGCGTCTAATCTTGATAGATTAAGAGATACGAGCTTATCTTTGTATATGAAACTTTTTTGAGGTTTTGACATGTTGGAGATGGAAAGGGCTTTCTAATAAATAGTCTTGCGGGTTACAAGCACCTATGCAGTACACATAGGTTTGCTCTTGGTATTTTCCTCCTGGAGGTTCTCTGTCCATAATTTTATTTATTCAGTTTGTTACCTATATTCTCGGGTCATGAGATTTTCGATGTGGTTGTTGTTGTTGTGGTCACCCGGTATTTGCACTCTTCCTATATGTCTTCAAGTTTCATGCAAATAACGCAATTTTCTACCACCACGGTGCGCAGTCTTGAGTTAGATAGCTGAACACATATGCATTAGATTTCTAGAAACTGTGAGTTTTTGTGGTCCGATTTTTAATCAAATCGACGGACATTTGTTTTTCTCATCTTTTCATTGTTTAGAAAACGATGAATAAAGCGATAAATGTTGCTTTGTTCGTATTGTTGAAGATCAGATGCATGGTTGTATATGACAGATTATCTCTGCTTTGAAGGACATGGAAAATCAATATTTGTAAAAGGAAGTATATTTTGTTAACAGTGCTGCGTGATATTTAATTTTCGATGCTTGCTGCTCG
This sequence comes from Triangularia setosa, assembly GCA_033296915.1. Taxonomy (NCBI): domain Eukaryota; kingdom Fungi; phylum Ascomycota; class Sordariomycetes; order Sordariales; family Podosporaceae; genus Triangularia; species Triangularia setosa. Next base: position 137,206 of record MU866106.1, on the reverse strand, counting down.
GTTGTTTGACATGGTCGATATCTCCAAACCTGAGTTGATCAATATCACACAGGAGATGCAACAATGATGCCACCTCGGGCAATCTGCTAAAATAACCATTTCCAAAACCGAAGCATCATTTATGTGGATGGCTATTCATTTTGTTGATCATCGAGGCAGTCCTCAACTACATGGTTGATAACTCCGAGCCCAGATAGACGAGCCATCTCCAACACGAACACAAGAAACGCATGAGCGTAATTCCAATGACAAATACCAGTCCAGGAAAGAGCGAATCCCACACTACCGGAGTTATCTGTCTGATCGTACCTATGGGTCGTACCTATGGATGGGTAAAGGGTGTTGTGGTCGTCAAATTCAAGGGCACTGGCGGCAGGAGCTACATCGATGGATGGACTGCACAACAGTTTTTTTATTTTAAAATTTTTATTTTTTTTTAAAAAAAAAAGTCCAAAAAATTGCAACCAAAAAAATCGATTCTTCAGCCTGAGGAGTTCCACAAGAGGTATCATTGGGTGAGGGGTAGGTTTTCGAGAGACCAGAGCAACCTTACCGCAGGTTTAAAGGAATCTACGTTCTGTCATGGTTGACCGATGCGTCATACAGCCTGATCACTCCTTTACTCTCAGATATCTGAATCTCCAAAAATCTGATTCATAAAGGGCTGGCTATTTGCACCATTGTTTGATGCTCTTTCCCAGCCAACAGAGGTGCCCTTCAATGAGCCATCCACTTCACCTACCCACGGCTCCCGTGATGCGCCACTAGCACCTTTTTTTTTGATGACTCGTCCAAAACGACGAGAGCTGTAGATAACTATCCATGCATATCAGAACTCGCAGTTGCTTCCCAACAAGTGACGGTATATTCTCACGACTGTTCGATCTTAGCGCTATCTCAAAGCTCGGCCACAGTCAACCCCCGCCATCAAACTGTGCCATCAACTTGCGCAGTGTCACGTTGCTCACTCAGTACTTGCTCAACTCCAATGCAGGGCCTCTTTCAACGCATCGCCATATAGCCACCCACAACAGCGGCTCAAGATCCACACCGCGGGATGTACACGAACCGGGCCCATCTCCGATACAACAGATGCGCGCCAATAAGTCCCTTGGCTGGCTCGACTACCGAGACACACTACCCGTCTACCGTCTACCGTCTACTGGTTTGTGTCGACGGAAAATTCTGGAGACCTCGCCTCCGCACACATTCTCACCAAGGCGCAAAGGAAGGACCCCCGGCCAATGTCAACTGGGGTACCGGGTAATTGGATGATAGCACATATAGGGGCATATAAGGAGGAACATCGACGCCGAAGATCCATATTGGCAAGGCGGAATACACAATTCGCAAAAACAACTGATCACTTGTCCCTACGTCTTAGCCGAACGGTACAAACTAATACATGAGTAAATAACCCAACCCGCGTGGTACATATGACTTCCCCGCAGTCTCGCACAAGGATCGAGATAATGGCCTTGGCGGAGGAGGAAGAGAGTTATAAGTCGGGTATGTCTTCCAGGTGCCTCACAGCAGGAATGTCATAAATCGACTGACTGGTACACTCCTACATGCTTCTTTCAACTTGGAATAATATACCCAACACATCACAAGCAGCGACCTAATGTTTCTGCGAGGGATCCAAGAACCAATGATGCACTTCGCAACGCTCATACTAGCGATCACCATCTTCGCCGCGTAGGCAGCGCTCTTCCCCGTGCCAAACGAACCATACTAACATCATGTAAAGCCACCAAGTCCTCTCCCAACCACCAACCAGAACTCTCCCCACCCTCCCAGTCTGGCCAACACCCACCCCAGACCCCGGAGGGCCACTCCCAGCATCATGTACCTACAGCCCAACAGCAACCTGGTACAAGACATCAGGCTGTGCAGTAAACTGCGTCACAAGTATCCGATGCAATGCTGACTGTCAGTTAACCCCCCCTCTCCCTTGATTCTTCCAACCCCTTTTTGGCTAACAAACAATGATGATACAGTCCCGATAATCGTCCCCTGCGGATGCACAAGAGCCTCAGTGGCACCAACAACGACGACGATCTGCCCCCCTGCCTCGGGCTGCCACCAATGTACGACAAAATGGGGGCTTTACGTCACAACCCAGTCAAATTGTACCTCAGATGCGAGGGTGACTGGTAGGGCTGAGGCAATGAATCACAATGATTCACATAACCGGGACAAAGAGGGGATAGTCAGATACGCGAGGCCTTTGCAGGCTTAAGGGTGACGGACAGGTTGGGATAGGAGGTGATTTGTGTACGATGCAAGGATGTCAGCCGTATCATAAACAGGTTGAATAGAGATATTGTTTGTCGAGGAGTTTGACCACAGTATGCGAGTTGAAGCATCCAGGCACAGTGCCTATGATGCCTGTCATATAAGCCGGAAGCAATGGTAGAACAAACTAAGGGAAGATGCCTTGAATGGGAAGTAAATCCCCAGACAACTCAACGGCTCACTACCGCAACACTGCAAAAAGGATATAAAGGTGTGAACTCGAGTGAAATATCCACCAGCGACGCTGCCATTGATTGCGTGCTGCCCGAGTTAAGCGGAGACGTTCCGAAGCCGATATGACTCGGAACCAAGGTCGGGTGACCGGTTCAAGCAGCTATCCGGCCTTGCCGGGGCAAACATCCATCTGGCTGTTGCACGTCCTCTCATCAGGGGCTTCACTCGTAACCAAAATCTTTTTAAATCCCAACACGATCTGTTTGCCAAACCGTGGCGTCTAACCATCTCAACGGTTCAGCTGCGGCCGAACCAGCAATGCGAGCACGTGGGCGCATTTCCCGCCCACAACCAGAACGCTCCTGCTTCTTCAACCAACCGCTTGCCTTCTTGATTGCGTGCTCACCCGGTATCGGGCCACGCGACGGACACACTCCGGGGAAACGAGGAAGACATGCATCCAAACCCGACAATTCCCATTGTGCTCGCTTTGCAGAGTCGTCGTCGCCAACGATAAGCTGCACCGACATTCCCTTTCTTCCATGACTTCGATCTCACGCCAAGCGAACACTTGCACTACAATCATCGAGCCCGGTGCGACCAGGCCGGACACTTACTCTCCGCTGATCCTCCACCCCGATACACCCAGGCTGAGCACTTGCTCTACTGGTGCCCATATCGGCGCACCTAGTTCCAAGACCGCAGCGCCAGCACAGCCAGAACGACGACATCAATTCCAGCTTGACGCACCAATCTTGAACCGACCACAAAGCAGACCAATCCCATCAACCCGACGTCGACTAGGAGGTACTACTTTCCTCACCGACCCTACCCAAAAAGAAAGAAAGAAAGAGAAAAGAGAATAAAAAACACAAGAGAAAAGGGTAGAAAAAGAGAATCCAAAACAAGAGAAAAGGGTAGAAAAAGAGAATTCAAAACAAGAGAATTCAAAACAAGAGAAAAGAGAAAAGAGAAAGAAAGAAAGAAAGACGCCCATGATTTTTCGTCATCGTCATGGCTGATCGCCAAAAAACGCGTCTTGGTCCCTGCCACTCAGCATTGCCAAGGGCGTTTCCCATTTTAACTGGCGTCAGTCTCGCGTTCAAGGGAATATGGTGCCCAGGACAAGGGGCGTTGGTCCAGCTTCGGTAATGTTGAATTGGCATCCGATGAAATGATTGGACAGTGGACCTCTTGAGTTTTGCCTGAAACGGCTGAATGAGGAATGACCTCGGGTACGGAAGCTGGGCACGCGGTCTCGGGCATGAGGCTGAGGATTTGATATAGGGGGCCCTGACGCGCTTTTCGACAGCAAACAAAATTCCTTGACCTCGTTTCGGCCTTTTGGCGATTCATGGACGACTTTATGTTTTTTTCGACAACGCGAACAGCGGGAACAACGACGCCAGCGGCTTTTGCAAATCGGGCCAAGAGTTCGGAGGCCCCAACCAGATCTCGACCTCCACTTGAGCGGCAGTGACTGGGCGGCGGCGGTGGAGGAATCGTTGAGAAGCAAGCGGCGGTGCATTCGTATCAGAGTCTCAGAAGCTTGGTTTTTTTTTTTTTTTTTTTTGGCTCGAGTGAGCCACGACGGTCTTGGGGTTTTGGGATCGGGAGATCGCCCAAGATTGAGGAGCCTCCGGTGAGGCTCTTGTCATCATGCCCGGAAGGCCCGGGGTGGCGCCTCGGAGCCGGCCCGATAGTCGTTGACGACATCCAACCTCCGGAATTCTTTCTTGGCATTTTCTTTACACTCATCTCATGATCTTTCAATGGGTTGCACATGCGTGGTGGAAGGGTTGAAAGCTGGGCTCGGAAGTGGATTATTCGAGATGGCCCGTCGTCGAGACCAGAGATAAGCGCTGTCGGTCAGCGGCTTTGGAGGAGGGTGCCACGCATGGACAAAAAGGACGTCGGCACGGCAGCGTCGGGGACAAACGGTGTTTCCTTGAGACCTCATCCCGTGGAGGAACAGGAGGGGGCACTTCGAATCAGAGTGCAGAGGCAATTCGCGTGGTGCTGTCAAGTGATGCATCCAGACTTGTGCAGGTTATGCTATCGCAAGGCGTCTGCCGCATGCGACACTGCCTCGTGCTGAAAGACGCTGAAACACAGGTCGCCCTCTCTGTCTCATGATACGGCTACCTGTTACTGTTACCTTACGCAAGTGCAACTGGCAGCTGCCGAGGGAAATTGAAGGTGGATGGATGGTTGCGGGCCGTGATGGGGGGGGGGGGGAAGGAAACTGGCGACCACAGTTTTGACTTTGTGGCCGTGTTGCAGAGCAAGCGAGCGGACAAGCCACAACGAGTCAATTGTTCGTGGCGTTGACCATCAATTGTGGGACACCAGACTGGACCTGACATCATGTGCTGGGGACAACCTGGTCTTGGCACCGAGAGAGACACCGAGCGAGGCGGCCTATTGAGAAGCTGGACGGAAGCTTTGAGCAAGGATGGAGGTTTGACGGAGGTGGGAATAGGGGCACAACTTTATCACAGCATTGAGAGAGCTTCCCGATTAGGCAACTCCGACGAAGCCGACAACAACAACAACACAAACCACCACGGCCAAGGCCGAACGACGGAGGGAATCACCAATCATTAGCAGGTCGCATGTGCCGAAAGCACACCGGCTGCTGCATGTCATCAGCCTTGCCTTCCGTCAGTTGTTCCCTGGCCCACCATGACCAAGTTGCACCAGCTCCGGAAGACCCGCAAACCGACTCGAGCCAGAAACGTCATTATCAGGGCGTGGAAATGACGACAAACCGCCGCGGTCTTTGGCCGCCACGGCGTCCCTCAAAAAGCCCCTTTCGAATGTGGCAACCCCTATCGATTAGCCGCATCGTATCACAGGACCGACAGACACTTCTCGCACCTCGGCTCTCCCGACCCGACAAAAAGGGAGCGGTGCTGCAGAAAGCAGGAAAGAACAGACTGCCACTTCTTCAACCACCAACTACCGATCCGACCACAATCCACTCTCGGCCGCATTGTTCCTGGAAGCATCCACACGTTGCTCCTGCCCACCAAAACAGAACCACACCAGCACCACACCACGCCGGGTTCATTTCTGCTCGCCAATACCCAACTGTACCTTCCCCTCCGGGGTTGACACTCAGCACCTGATCGAAAAAAATCAACTTCAATCCCGATCAGACTCTGGGGACTCCACGAACTCCAACCTATTGCCCCTGACCTTCTCCGCTTCCTACAAAGAAGCGTGCAGAAAAGAACGCAATAAATATTGCGTCCACGCTTCCCCGGATTTCCCTCCTGTCCTGTTTTGTTTCTCATCCTCTCCCACACATACTTCATGAGGTAGCCTGCTTGGCCCTTCAATTTTTACTACTGATAACGTCTCAACCATGGCGGGCACTAAATCACTCCACGAGACGACGGACGATGAGCATTCGCCCAAGTCTGGCACCCCAGCGAATGCCTCGGCCGCTTCTCTCGCTGCTGAGCAGCGCATCACCGGCCTTGCCATCCTACTAGGAGCAGTCGCCAGTATTGGTGGTTTCATGTTTGGCTATGTAAGGTGAGTTGTGCCCTCTTGTATTCTCCGTATTTCGTTTCATCATGTATCTTGTGTATTTTGTTTGATATAGCTCAGCGGCTCCATATGGTGACACAAGCTGACTCCACTGCCCCTTGCTAGCGGTCAAATCTCGGGCTTTTTCGATATGGAAGACTATGGCAGACGCTTTGGTGAATTCAACGCTCTCACTGGCAAATACGACTTTAGCGCTCCCCGACAAGGTGCTATAGTCGGCCTCCTGCCTGCTGGTTGCTTGTTCGGTTCGCTGATTGCTGGCCGCATCGCCGATACCCTGGGCCGTCGCATGGCCATCTCAGTGACCGCCGTCTTCTGCTGCGTTGGAAACATCATTGAAATCTCGTCGTCCAGCTCTTGGGCTCAATTCGCTGTCGGTCGTCTCGTCACTGGTTTTGGTATTGGTGCTCTCTCGGTTGCGGTACCCATGTACCAGTCCGAGTCAGCCCCTGCCAAGATCAGAGGTGTTCTTATCTCGTGCTACCAACTCTTCATCACCCTTGGTATCTGGGTTGCTGAAATGATCAACTATGGCACCCACACCATGTCCGACTCCGGGTCATGGCGCATTCCTAACGGTCTGTCCTTCTTGTGGTCTCTCATCCTCGGTGTCGGTATCCTCTTCCTTCCCGAGTCCCCCCGTTTCGCATACCGGGTTGGTCGTGAAGCCGAAGCGCGTAAGAGTATCGCTCGTCTTGCTGGCCTCGATGAGAATGCACACTCTGTCAACCAACAAATCGATGAGATCAAGGCCAAGCTTGATGAGGAGAGAGCCGGCGCCGAGACCAGCTGGTACGAAATCTTCACTGGTCCTCGCATGCTGTACCGGACCCTTCTTGGGATAACTCTCCAGGTAAATATTCGCTGTCTTCTGCCTGACTGAGCTTGGACTAACGTTGAGGTTAGGCTGGCCAACAACTGACGGGTGCCAACTTCTTCTTCTACTATGGTACCACCATCTTCCGTGCCACCGGCCTCAGCGACAGCTACGTTACCCAGATCATTCTCGGTTCCGTCAACGTCGGCTGCACATTTGGCGGTCTTTACATTGTCAAGAAGTGCGGCAGAAGAAATGCTCTCATGGGCGGTGCTCTCTGGATGATGGTGTGCTTCTTCGTCTACTCCTTCGTTGGTCGCTTCAAGCTTGACCCCGTCAACCCGGCAAACACCCCGACGGCAGGAAATGTCTTGATCGTCTTCTCTTGCCTCTTCATCGCCGCTTTCGCTACCACCTGGGGTCCTCTCGTCTGGGTCGTCACGGCTGAGCTTTACCCTGCCAAGTATCGCGCCCCTGCCATGGCTATTGCCACTGCCAGCAACTGGCTCTGGAACTTCTTGATGAGTTTCTTCACCCGCTTCATCACCGACTCTATCGGGTACCTCTATGGTCTCGTCTTCGCCGGCTGCTGCGCCGCTCTTGTTCTCATCGTCTTCTTCTTTTTGGTGGAGAGCAAGGACCGCAGCTTGGAAGAGATTGATACCATGTATATGCTTCACGTCAACCCCATCACCAGCGCCAAGTGGACCGACGACATGGTGCCGGCCAGCCCCGCCAGTGACGACAAGCAGGCTGAGCACATGGAGAGGAATGGCAAGCAAATTTCTTAGATTTGTTTTATGATACCACCGCCACGACTACGTCATAGTTCGACGGACATTTGATTTGTGACTGGGTGCAAAAGGCGACTTGGCGTCTCTTGCTTGTATCTCTAGAGGTCATATATTTGTCGCTCTCTTGGCCACGGCCCTGAAGCATAAACATGCGTCTGCTGTAGGGATTTCTTTCTTTGGCGGAGAGGCGAAACAATAGGGGTTTGGTTTGTTTTTTCACTGGTTGCTTTTACCCTACGGCACTGCAAGGGAGCTATTTGTCGGTTGGTCACAAAAAGGACACGAATTACTACATGTCGAGTGCGTGCGTTGGCGTTTTTTTTTTGCGTGTATGCGAGTTCAAAGGGGGCTTTGGTTGAGTCAGTAGAAGGGAAGAAAAAACAATATTTTATTTTAATAGTTAGAAGGTCTGTCCGTCGACGATAAGACGTTGGCTTGTGGTAATATATATCTAGATGCCCTGTTCATGATGATGGATCATGGGAATGGGACTGAGTCTTAGTTTGATAGTAAATATCGATGTTCTTAGACATGATGAATTTGGTTGGGCTAGTTCATTGTTGCATGTCTGCCTGACGGGTGAACCAGGTCGAGTTTGTTCGCATTCGAACTGGAGGAAGACTGGGAGAAAAACATGGAGATAAGAGATAACGGAGTGGAGTGGGATGGCGGGGCGGGCAAGTGAGCCGAGCGGGAGAAGAAAAGTATTTTTTTCTTCTTCTCCCACCATCAGGGGATCGCTGTAATACTGGGGCAGTTACGTGCTTTTTGGGTTCGCCACCAGCAAGAAGAAGCCTTGGCAGGGGCGAGACTTGGATGTCTAGTCACCGATTGCTGGGAAATTCCGAAAATTTGGAGCATTTTGTGTGCGTGAAAAAAAAAAATTTAAAAAAATTATTGAGCTCCACAGTATTTTTGAGCAAAGCCGCGCGGTCTGGATTGAGTTTTTGGTTTTTGATATGGAGCATTTGGCAAAAGGCGGAGGCGACAAGGTGAAAGCTTATGCAATGCAATGCGGTAATGCAATGTATGTGCAGCGGTAATGCACACCGGTCTTCGGTAGAGAGAAAGAGGGAGAGAGAACTTGCAGTAGACTGGTGTGGAAGCTTTCGGCTTTCGGGGAATTGGAAGGAGTTGGAGGATAAAAAGTACGATTTGGAGCAAACGGGGGCACGAGGGGATATCATGGAAGCTTTTTTGCAAGTACGTAGTAGTGGCTTATATGTAAGCGGTTGTGGGACGCCAGGCCGTGGCGGATGAAAGTGATGGGTGGCGTGAGTAGCCGTGAATGATCAACGGTTCGGTTGAGTTTTTTTCTTCTGCAGCTTCCAATTTTTTTTAACGGTACAAGCCCTCGGTCAATCTTTCCGGTTTAGACAAGCACGCAGGTTGGTTCTGAACGTCACTCGACAGCTGAGCTTTTGGGGTAAAAGTCGAAAGCTGTGTGGCAGTTTTGGTTCCGACGGCCGGTTGCGACCGTCGAGCCTCTCATTGCGGGCGACTTGTTGCGATAAAGTTAAATACCCCGGAGTTCTCGAGTGTCCGAGGGAAGTCCCGGATTTTATTCCGTATCATCTCATGAATTTAACATCTGTCTGTGTGTTGAGAGAAGTCTTCGTTGTTTATGTTGCATTTTCACATCGCATGCATTGATTTGTTGATTATTGACATTCCAAGCAACCCCCCTGAATCAACCCCTGAGGCAGACAAGCAAGAGAACAATTGCATTATCGGCATATTCCGCCCCCACACAAAATTTCCAACCAAACAAGCATCACAAAACAAAAAATACGGAAGAGACGAACACCGACAATTTTTCCAACAGGGTTCTTGGCTGAAAGTGCAAAAGAAGGAAAGAAAGAAAAAAAAGAAGGCTTATATCCCTTGGCTTCTAGCCACCAACCGCCAACCTACCTTTCCTTCTGCAGGGTGTGGTGTCTGTGTGTGTTCCCCGACAAAACCGACCAAATAAGTCTGAAGAAAGTTCAGCAACTCTAGCAAACTACTGTATTGGTGTTGCAGTAGAGAATCGCAAAACTTCTCGGCTTAATTTTCTCTCTTTTTCCTCTCTTTGAACCACCCGAAAGTACATCCCCAACCAAGAGGGCAAACACCGAATTGTATTGACCGAGAAAAGAGAGTTCCCCGGCTTTTCAGCGAGATTCTCCAGTTTCTCTCCACAATCCCAACCACTCAAGAAGAGAAGAAATCCCGAACAAGGAGTCACCATCCTCGCTTTTTCGGGGAAAGGATAACAAGGGGTATCCACCCGCCCGATCGACCATTTTTTCACGCTCTTCCATTCTTTTGGATTTCCAATCCTTCGCTGCCGCTCGATCGATCGCTTTCCCGCCCCTCCATCCCGCGTCCTTGCGCCGACGATTTCTGTGGCCTGACCGAAGGTCGTCGAAAGGGTTTGTGTATTTCGCAATCCCTTCTCGGTGTACACCACACGACAACCGCCAAACCAGCTCGGTCGGGTTACCGGCGCCCCCGCCACCAACGGGATCAAAGGAAGAGACGACAAGGACGACGAAAGACTAGGTGATCGATAATGGTGGAGGATGCAAAGGAATGGCCGTCCCCGGCCGACTCGGGAGTGATCAATGGGGGTCTGGTGGTTGAGAAGAAGGGCCCAACAGGCGGCGATGCGGAATCGGATCAGCAAGGAGAGCTGCAGAGGAGTCTGTCAGCGAGGCATCTCAATTTCATTGCCATCGGTGGCACGATCGGAACGGGCTTCTTCTTGGGCAGTGGTACGGCGCTTCTGAAGGCCGGCCCGTTAGGATGTCTTCTGTCGTATCTGTTTGTCGGGACCATGCTGTGGTCTGTCATGGTGAGCTTGGGCGAGCTGTCAACGTTTATCCCAACTGCCGGTGCCTTCTCGACCTATGCGACGAGATTCGTTGACCCGAGCCTGGGTTTCGCCGTCGGGTGGTTGTATTGGTTTGGCTGTGAGTTTCTCTCGGGGTTGATGATCGGGCGTGGACCGGAAGCTGACATTGCTTGGAAACAGGGGCTATTACATACGCTCTTTCCCTTAGCGCATCAGGCCTAATTATTCAGTACTGGAACGAGGATATCAACATCGGAATCTTCATCGCTGTCTTCTTTGTCGTCTTCACTCTGGTCAACTACCTCCCGGTCGGCATTTATGGCGAGCTCGAAATGTGGTTGTCGAGTTTGAAGGTCATCACCATCATTGGCTTTATCATCTTTGCCATTTGCGTGGCCGCTGGCGTTGGGCAGCAGGGCGTTATCGGGTTCAAGCACTGGAGAGAACAGGGTGCATTCGTCGAGTACCTGGTGTCAGGCGGCACCGGTAAATTCGTCGGCTTTTGGGCAGTCATGATTCAGGCATCGTTTGCGTACCAGGGTGCTGAGCTTATTGGTGTTGCTGCCGGCGAGGCTCGCAACCCCAAGAAGACTGTTCCGAGCGCGATCCGGACTACCTTCTGGGGTATCATAGCTATGTTCGTGATCACAATCTTTCTGCTTGGCATGATTGTGCCATCCAACGACCCAACCCTCAAGGACCAGGCTGCGAACGGATCCACCAACGCAAAGGCCTCGCCTCTTGTCGTTGCTGCTGATCTTGCGGGCGTTCCTGTTCTGCCACACATCATCAACGCCGTTCTGTTGACGGCTGTGTTGTCGGCTGCGAACTCCAACGTCTACTCGGGAAGTCGTGTGCTCCTCGCGCTCGCTGAAGAGGGTCTTGCTCCCAAGTTCTTGACCAAGACCAACAAGCACGGCATTCCCATCTATGCCGTTGCGGTTACCTCGGCCATCGGCTTGCTTGGATTCCTGAACCTGTCACCCGCTGGCGGTCAAGAGGCCTTCAACTGGCTGCTCAACATCAGCGGTGTCGCTGGTCTCACCACGTGGGGAAGCACATGTGCCTCCTTGATTGGCTTCAGGCGTGCACTCAAGGCCCAGAACATCCCCGTTTCCGACCTACCATACATCTCCAAGTTCCAGCCGTTCACCGCGTGGTACGGTCTCTTTTTTAACATCCTTGTTGCCTTGACGCAGGGCTTCACCGTGTTCATCAAGTGGAACACCAGCGAGTTCTTTGCTGCGTATATCAGTCTGATTTTGTTTGCCATCTTCTGGGTCGGACACAAGCTCTGGTACAGGCAAGGGTTCGTCCACCCAGCTGCAGCCGACCTGGCCCGTGGGCGCTACGATTCACGGGAAGAGCGGGATGCGGCTGATGGAAAGGTGTAATGATGAAGAGGAAGAGTTTTGTGGGTTTTCAATAGTTAATTTTGGGGCAATGAAAGAGAACGGACCTTGTGGTCCACGAGGAAGCGCAGGCGTGTGGACATGTATTGGAATGCAGGATAGCGACAGTACCCTTCTATTTTAATTCATAATTGTTTCCCGAAAATGCGTCCTCGCTCCCAGCTCACAACACCATGTTCCAACTGACCTTTTTGCCTCTCATCATTGCCAACACGCCGACCGGCAGGAATTGCTTGTCGACCAAATTCAGGCTCCCAAAGTCCCGAAGCAGCTCCTCCGCATACAGTTGCAGAAACCATTTCTTCTCGGAATCAAGCTGAACATTTTCGGCCAGAAATGCCCTCAATTTGCGGCCCACCTCGGTGCTCAAACGAATATCCTCGGTGCGAGGGACCGACTGAAGCTTTTCATAGGCAGCGCGATATTTCAATTGGGTCCTCTCGCGAAATCGGCAGAACTCTTCAAAGGGAAAGAAGATGTCTTGCTCTGACTCCTTGATCGATGTTGTCTCCGATAGCTCTTGGGGCGAAACAATCGATCGCAAACGCCTATAGCGGTACTTGTCGTCTTCTTTCTCAAACGACTTCTTTTGCTCCAGATATGACTCGTGCTCCCACTTGAGGTATTCATCGAGGATCTCGTCGGGGGTTTCGGTGATGTCGTTGCGGATGAGGAACAAACTGACAAACGGATTTCGAAGTCCCAGGCCGCCCAGTTGCTCAGGCAAGAAGATGAAAGAGTCAGGCAGATCCGATACGCCGAAACGGTCATGAAGAAGGCCTTTGAGATGCTCGACCACGCTTCCTCGTTTACCGTTTGCCTCGGGGAAAAGCCGCTGCAGCATCTTTGTGTATGTGTCCAGGACTTCATTGACATGCTCCCGCCCAAAGCAAAACGCAGGCTCGCCGAACGTATGGCTGAAGAAACGACCAATACAGCTGTTCCACGTCTGAACCCAAGAAAGCACGCTGTTGCACTCGTCGAGTTGCTTCTTCAACTGGTCAACGTGGGCAAAGACGAGCTTCTGGTTGATGGTCCATCTTCCGGTTTCTTGATCGAGTTGCAAGAAGCCAATGCTGACTGATCCAGTCGGCAATGTGTCTGAAATCTCGGGATCCTTCTTGGAAGTCCCCGGTAGATAAGCAGATCCGGTTTTGCTTCTGTTGAACTCGAGACCAAACACCTGAGCGAATGACTGCATGCACTTCCAAGCTTTGGCAGCTCGGCTCGGCTCACCCAAGAGCCAAATATCGTCGTGCAAGCGGTAGAGCAGGATTCCAGTCTCGCGATTGACGACAACGTCCATGAAGAAGAGCACCAGCTCTCCCGTAAGCTTCTCAGATGCATGTGCCATAGGGACACCCCTCTTTCGAATGCGCGGCCCGAGCTGTGGCCTGTCGTCAGAAGCTGCGTCGAGGTTAAGCGGGGATTCGAGGTATTTTTTGAAGAAGTCGATCCAGTCCTGACCAAAACCAACATACTGCATCACAGAATATACAGTGCTGTGAGAAAGGCCTGTTGCATACCATTGCAAATCCGTCTGAACAAGCGCGACGGGGCTTCCGGGACCTTTTCGGGTTTCGAGAGTCACATCTCGAAGACGATGCACAAGCAATTCTGTGGTCAAGCGTCGTAGAAGCTGTTGCTTGATGCCAGACTTCTTTTGCGTAGGGGTTTCCAGATCCTGAATGCTGCTGCCGTCACTCCCATCGCTATCGTCATCGTAGTGATTGCCACCGAAAAGAGAGGTTTCTGTAGCCGGCAACTGCGAGAGAAAAAAAGTCTCCATGTACTCATTCATGCGGATGGCTTCAACGTTCCGGTCGCTTGGGAAATCGTTGAGGTAGTAACGACGTCTCTCTGTCTCTGCCGGGTTTGGAACTCTGCTGCCGTCGAGGTTTCGTTTGCAGACAGCCTTCATAAAAGTCTTCAGAGCTGGTCTGACAATGTTGCAAAGTCTGACGCCAATGTACTGAACAAATATCATCTGCAGAATATCGTCATCCGCCCAGACTCGATATTTGCCATTCAGACCTACTCGGGGCATGACACGGATACCATCCTTCCCAGCATCCCACTGCCATTGCTTGATATCCGAAAATCGCATGTTCAGAACGTCGGCGATCTCGGCCTGGGCGACCTCGCTCTCCAAAAAGTCCCGGAGGATGGCTTGCTTTTCATCGCTGAGAATGTCCTCAGTTAAGAGGCCCTTGATGCAGCTAGTGAGAGAAGATTGGTCAAATGGGGAAGTTTGGGACATGAAGGATGATGTTTCGTCGGCGATGTCCTTGCGAAGTTCTTCTAGAGCTTTTTGACTCTTCTCGTCAGGGAATCGATGGTCAAGAAATTTGCGGATCTCATCATCACTAGTCTCCAAAGGTTCAAAAACAACGGATTCAAACCTGTCGACAAGCTCGGATAGCCGCTGGCGTTGACGCTCGACGAGTTCAAACGAATCACTGTCTCCGTCATCGGCCGAGGTAGGGGTTAGATTTGTTGTCGGTTGGTCCATCCATTCTACAACATGTGTCAGACAAGATCTGTATAGTATAGGTTGAGTAGGATATGTCATACCTGTCAAGAGACGTGAATACAAATGAGCCATGTTCAGCTTTCTGCTCTGGTGGTCAAGCTTCTCCCGGAGCTCCCGGCCAAAGCTCACAAGCTTGGAAACGGGAATGGAAGCATCGTAACGAGACTGAGCAAGCCACCGCTCAACGTTGTGAAGTGATTCATCAGTCCGAGCGCCGGGGTACAGTTCTCGGAAAGCGTCCAGAAGAAGGTTGAGTCGATCTCGTTCGTCAGTGGCAGCGTCTACCTTTTCGAGCAAGTCACTTTTGCGAGCCTCATAAGACTTATGACGGGACTCCAGCTCGTGGATCTTGCTGCGTGTGATGCTTTGTAAGGTCTTGGAGAGGACCGAGGTCGGAGAAGCCATATTACGAGCGGACGTCGCGGTGACTAATGAGCTTGGCTTGCGGAAATTGCTGTCTGTTGACTCGGCAGAGGCGGAAGAGGGACCTCAACTCAGGTCACACCAATAACGAATTCTGTGAAGGTGGAGATGATGGAGATAGAGAGCCATAGCTTCGAGGATTGGTGAACTGGACGATGTTATATGCCTGCTGAAGCTGTATCCCCTTGTCTCCCTCAGCTCCTGCGGCTGAGAGAACATTGGGGCATATTAGACAAGCATGAAGTCGAACGACAAGAGAACCAGCAAGAATACATGGAATCCCAAGAAGGGCACATTTTCTGAGTCACGGATTTGACCGAGAAGGGAAAGAGACGCCCTTGGTGCCTATCGTGCCTGCCAAGTGGTGGTGCCAAGGAACGCCTCAGAAGGCAGCAAGCGGGGAAGGAAGCCTCACATCACGAACGAGAGACAGTGATTCGCACAGCTGTCTGTTTTAGGGCCTTGGGATTGGCATATGATGGTTGAATTCTCGATGAAACGTGGCATGTGTCCATACTATCCCTTTTCCTCATGCTGTGTTGTCGATGAGGGTCAACAGTAAAGAATAAGACCCACCTTCCACTAGCTTTCAGGTGGGTCTCAAAGTGCTCCCGGCAGGCAATATCATCAAGGTTAGGGTTCTCCGCAAGCAGCCAATTCAGTGCAGGTCCACCCTGACAAGCTCCGACAACGGCCAACCGAACGAGCTGTCATTGGAATTACAGCCAGCGGAGTTCATAGCTCCAGTTGACACTGTTGAGACCGTTGATGGGGACTAAAGAGGTTGAGGTGAAAAAAAGAAACTCTGCGGGTTAAACCATTCGCCTTGAGACAATGTTCGCTGGATATGCTGCTCAATGCCTCGAAGAAAAAGGGGGGCACTTGGTCTGTGTGAGACCAGCTGTGCTCTCCCATACAGTTAGGTAAAGATAGTCCCGTGGTTCGGATGCTGTCGTCGTGGGGGTTGCTTCATTGACGGTGATTCCTGTGCTCTTTGTACATGCATTCTGATATTGGAGAGAAACAACATGGTAGTCCGTTTGCTTCTGATGCACCACCTGAATCATCGGAACGCGATCCGTGTGTGCGCCAGTGCTACCCTGTCCTGACATCGGAGGGGTGATCCGCTTAAGTTTTTTTCCCCGCTGCCAGCTGCAAAGCTCCCCCTGGCTTCTGCTAGGCTTTGGACAGCACCACCATAAACTGATCTGCACATCTATTTGCGAGAGCCTCAACATCTCCCAGCTGTGCCGGGTTCATTCACAACTTCAGGCGCATGCCGGGCGCAATTGAGCCCCCTACCATCCATCGAGCACAATGACAAGTTCTACCGGGTCGGGTCCCACGCGGATCTCGATTTTGGGCAAAGACGACATCATCGTCGACCATGGCATCTGGCTCGACTTTGTGACTCACGACCTCCTCCAGAACATCCCCTCGTCCACCTACGTCCTCATCACCGACACAAACCTCTTCGACACCTACGTTCCTGCCTTTCAGGAGATATTCGAAAAAGCTGCTGGTCAAGATGCCCGCCTCCTTACCTACACCATCCCTCCCGGCGAGTACTCCAAGGGCCGCGAGACCAAGGCCGAGATTGAGGACTGGATGCTCTCGCAGCAATGCACCCGCGACACCGTGGTCATTGCTCTCGGCGGCGGTGTTATTGGGGATATGATCGGATACGTGGCAGCGACATTCATGCGTGGTGTACGCTTCGTGCAGGTCCCAACGACCCTGCTCGCCATGGTTGACTCATCCATCGGAGGCAAGACGGCTATCGACACCCCCATGGGGAAGAACTTGGTCGGTGCCTTTTGGCAACCGCGCCGCATTTACATTGATCTTGGATTCCTCGAGACTCTCCCCGTGCGTGAGTTCATCAATGGCATGGCCGAGGTCATCAAGACTGCTGCCATCTGGAACGAGACCGAGTTCACCGCCCTCGAAGACAACGCTCCTGCTATTCTCGAGGCCATTCGCTCAAAGCCCACGGAGACTGGTGTTCGTCTGGCCCCTATTCATGACATCTTGAAACGCATCGTTCTGGGCTCAGCTGGTGTCAAGGCCGAGGTTGTGTCGGCTGATGAAAGAGAGGGCGGCTTGCGCAACTTGCTCAACTTTGGTCACTCTATTGGTCATGCCTACGAAGCTATTCTTACTCCCCAGGTGTTGCACGGTGAGTGCGTCGCCATTGGAATGGTCAAGGAAGCCGAGCTCGCCCGTTTCCTCGGTGTCCTTCCTCCTGGCGCTGTCGCTCGTTTGACAAAGTGCATCGCCAGCTACGAGTTGCCCACCTCCCTCCACGACAAGCGCATCGTCAAGCTGACAGCTGGCAAGGAGTGCCCTGTCGATATCCTGTTGCAAAAGATGGGAGTCGACAAGAAAAATGACGGCCGCAAAAAGAAGATTGTGCTGCTGTCAGCCATCGGCAAGACGTACGAGCCCAAGGCTACCGTGGTAGAGGACCGGGCAATCCGCATTGTCCTCTCACCGTCCATCCGAGTGACCCCCGGCGTGCCAAAGGGCCTCAACATCAGCGTTACACCCCCAGGATCCAAGAGTATTTCCAACCGTGCTCTTGTACTGGCGGCTATGGGTGAAGGGACAACCCGTATCAAGGGTCTGCTCCACTCGGATGATACACATTACATGTTGACTGCCATTGCTCAGCTTCAAGGAGCCACTTACACGTGGGAAGAGGCTGGCGAGGTCCTTGTCGTCAAGGGCAGAGGAGGAAAGCTGCTGGCCAGCAACGAGCCTTTGTATCTCGGCAATGCAGGCACCGCATCTCGCTTCCTCACATCTGTTGTGGCCCTCTGCTCGCCCACCGATACCACTACCTCCACTATTCTCACTGGCAACGCTAGAATGAAGGTCAGACCAATTGGCCCGCTCGTCGACGCCCTTCGGTCCAATGGTGTGGCTGTCAAGTATCTTGAAAAAGAAAACAGCTTGCCAGTCCAGGTGGACGCCGTCAGTGGTTTTGCCGGTGGAGTGATTGAGCTGGCCGCCACGATCTCCTCACAGTATGTCTCTTCCATCCTGATGGCGGCCCCCTATGCCCGTCAGCCAGTGGTGCTCAAGCTGGTCGGAGGCAAGCCTATTTCTCAGTTCTACATCGACATGACTATCGCTATGATGGCTTCCTTTGGTGTCAAGGTCGAGCGCGATGCCGAGGATCCCAATACCTACCACATTCCTCAGGGTTCTTACAAGAATCCCGAGGAGTACGTTGTGGAGAGTGACGCTAGCTCGGCAACCTACCCCTTGGCCGTTGCTGCCATTACCGGCACGACTTGCACCATTCCAAACATTGGCCGCACGTCGCTCCAGGGAGATGCTCGCTTTGCCGTCGACGTTCTCCGCCCCATGGGCTGCACAGTCGAGCAGACCGACACCTCCACCACTGTCACTGGCCCCCCTGTTGGGACCCTCAAGGCAATTCCTCATGTTGACATGGAGCCAATGACGGATGCCTTCCTTACAGCCTCTGTCCTTGCTGCTGTTGCTTCGGGGACCACCCAGATCACGGGCATTGCCAACCAAAGAGTGAAGGAATGCAACCGTATCAAGGCCATGAAGGACGAGCTGGCTAAGTTTGGCGTACATTGCTCCGAACTTGAGGATGGCATTGAGGTCACCGGCAAGCCTTACAAGGAGTTGAAGAACCCTGAACCCATCTACTGCTATGATGATCACCGTGTCGCCATGAGCTTCAGTGTCCTTTCGGTTTTGGCCCCCCACAAGGTTCTCATCTTGGAGCGTGAGTGCACTGCCAAGACATGGCCAGGCTGGTGGGACATCCTATCCCAGAAATTCAACGTCCATCTTGAGGGCGAAGAAGACCCAACGAAGAAGTGCACTGCCAAGTCTTCTCGTCCCAGCACTGACCGATCCATCTTCATTGTCGGGATGCGTGGCGCTGGCAAGTCTACAGCCGGTCGCTGGATGTCAGATCTCCTGAAGAGACCACTGATCGATCTTGATGTGGAGCTTGAAAAGAGAGAAAAGACCACAATTCCAGGCATCATTCGCAGCGAACGAGGCTGGGAAGGGTTCAGAAAAGCCGAGCTTGAGCTCCTTGAAGATGTGATCAAGAACAACTCAAAGGGCCATGTCTTCTCATGCGGCGGTGGTCTTGTGGAGACAGAGGCGGCACGCAAGCTGCTCATATCTTACCAAAAGAATGGCGGCTCTGTTCTCTTGGTTCATCGGGACACTGATCAGGTTGTGGAGTATTTGATGAGAGACAAGACTCGTCCCGCCTACTCAGAAAATATCCGCGAGGTTTACTACCGCCGCAAACCATGGTTTGAGGAGGTTAGCAACTTCCAGTACCACAGCCCGCACCACAACGGCTCTGAAGACGCACCCGAAGACTTCAGCCGCTTCTTGTCAGTCATCAGCGGCAGCTCTACCCACTTTGAGGATGTCTTGGCGAAAAAACACAGCTTTTTCGTTTCTTTGACCGTTCCCAATGTGTCAGCAGCCCTTGACATCATTCCTAAGGTGGTTGTCGGGTCTGATGCTGTGGAGCTGCGCGTGGACTTGTTGGAAAGCTATGATCTGGAATTTGTTGCTACCCAGGTCGCGCTTCTTCGGTCTGCAGCCAAGATTCCCATCGTCTACACAGTTCGCACCGTCAGCCAAGGGGGCAAGTTCCCCGATGATGACTACAAGCTTGCGCTTGAGCTCTACAAGGTCGGCCTCCGAACAGGAGTTGAGTACCTCGACTTGGAGATGACCATGCCCGAGGATATCCTCCAGACTGTGACCGAGACAAAGGGCTTCACTCATATCATTGCGTCTCACCACGATCCCAAGAATAAGCTGTCGTGGAAGAATGGCGGGTGGATCCCTTTCTACAACAAGGCTCTGCAGTACGGAGATGTTATCAAGCTCGTGGGTATGGCTCGCGACGTTGCTGACAACTTTGACCTCACAAACTTCAAACTGCAGATGTTGGCGGCACACAAGAAGCCCATCATTGCGCTGAACATGGGGACCACTGGCAAGCTTAGCAGGGTGCTCAATGGTTTCTTGACCCCAGTCTCTCACCCAGCTCTGCCATCCAAGGCCGCTCCTGGGCAGCTTTCAGCAGCGGAGATCAGGCAAGCCCTGTCGCTCATTGGTGAGCTTGAGCCCAAGTCTTTCTATCTGTTTGGAAAGCCCATCTCGTCCTCGCGTTCCCCTGCGCTGCACAATGAATTGTTCGCACAGACCGGTCTCCCCCACCAATACTCGTCATTCGAGACGGACAACGCTGCTGATGTCAAGGACTTCATCCGGTCTGCCGAATTTGGTGGTGCCTCTGTTACGATCCCGCTCAAGCTCGACATTATTCCCCTGCTGGACGAGGTATCGGACGCCGCAACCGCCATTGGAGCCGTGAACACCATCATCTCCATCTCTCCAGAGGGTAGCGACAAGACAACCCTCCGCGGGGACAACACCGACTGGATGGGCATGGTCTTCTCCCTCCGCTCAGCCGGTACCGCCCCACGCACCAAATCCAACCCGGGTGCCGGCATGGTGGTCGGATCAGGTGGTACTACTCGTGCTGCCGTCTACGCCCTTCACGCCCTTGGCTACTCACCCGTGTATATCGTCGCTCGCAGCTCGGATCGTGTCAAGGCAATCGCTGACTCTTTCCCTGCGGACTACAACATCCAGACTTTGTCTACACCAGAGGAGGTCAAGGCTGCGACGGATGCTCTTCCGACTGTGGTCATCAGCAGCATCCCGGCTGATAAGCCCATTGACCAGGGCATGCGAGAGGTGCTGGTTGCTTCATTGAGGCACCCCGCCAAGTCGGAGAACGAGCCGCGTGTGCTGCTGGAGATGGCTTATACGCCTCGCCATACGCCGCTTATGCAGCTGGCTGAGGATGCGGGGTGGAAGACTATTCCTGGGCTGGAGGTGCTGGCTGCTCAGGGGTGGTATCAGGTACGTTTTTTTTGCATTGTTTTCTTCAATATCATCACAATTACTAATATTTGCACTAGTTCCAACTCTGGACAGGAGTCACGCCTTTGTACGCTGACGCGAGGGCAGCTGTGATGGGAGATTCGGAGTGATTCCAGGCAGGTGTGAGTCATGGATGATGACGATACAGAAATTGAGGCTCAGTTGATCAACTCGATTTGGGCAGAGGATTGGGTTCATTGATTCCGTGGACTTTGGGTTTATCGAAAACGACAATAAAAATGCAGTAAGCGAGCACTGGGCTGCGTCGTGGTGGGTGTTCTGTTGTGTCAGGAAAGACAAAAAGTTACCTACAATTTACAATACTTGTTTGAAAAGAGGGACAGAAAGGTGATGTGGATGGGGTTGTTGTGGTGTATCAGGTGATGCTTCCAACTTTGAAGGTGCATGTGCACGTTGAGGTCTGGTGAAATATTGAAAACATGGCCGTGAGGCAGTGTTTTGATGCCGGTGAAGTGGTTGATCGAGCCTCGCCCCGTTTGGCATGTTTGACAGCCGTTGATTCTGCCTTCATGTATACATCCGCTGGCGGTGGTTCGACCCAGGAATGTAACCTCACCACGCCATATCTCTCCATCCCCGCATTTTTCTTCCCAGTCCGGGTCCAGCTTTTCGATAAACGGAGCATCATGGTCAGGGCGTGTGGCCTGACAACATGTTCAACATTGCATCCGTTCCGAAAAATCATTTATGCACCTACAAGTTGAGATTGCTCATGTGACACACTTTTGAAAGTTATCCACACAGATGTCTTAGCGTTGTCTTGGCATCCATCTTGGTCACACCCCTAAACCTCGAGAGGATGGAAAGAGACGGATAGTCATGGAAGATTTGAGGATACTACCTACCATTCCATCACCTCGAGTTTTCGATTTGTAAGGCATCGAGACTTGGGAGATGCAGTTGCATTATTAGGAGCTCATTATAGATGATAGTGTAAGGCGGAGTTGACATGCCCCGTAATTGGACCCGATTTATTACTGCTCCTGGGCTGATATCACGGATCGCGGGGGCGGGGAACAACATACAACCTACAATAGTGGAATAGTTGGAGCATTCAGTTGCAAGCGACAGGGACAAATGAAAGAATGTTGGGGGGGGGGGGGGGGGTAATTAAAAGCTCCGTTTTTACTAGATTTGGCAAAAAAAGAGAAAGATATTCATTCGCATGCGTTTCTGGTGGAGACGAAATGAATGCATAGGCATCATCGCTGGGAGTTGTCAATTCCATATCATTTTGGCTTCAAAAGTATTGGGTACACAGTACCCAGGTACATGAGTCTCTCTGGGATAGCATCTACATTAGGAGTGGTGATGACAGATAAGGGGGTTCCTGATGTCTTGCATTCCACCCTACAAGCATCATACTCGTTGTCTCAAAAGTCATTGACCATCATGCATCATAGTTCTTCACACCCCCCGAATGTTATTGCAACAAGTCAAGATCTTTCGGAGATAGCTAACAAACGTCACTTTCCCTTTCCCCACTAGGTCTCCCATTCCATTGGCTTCATCCCAGCATCCTGAGGCTTCCTTTCTTTATTAAACTCCTTATTCTCACCCTATAGGCGCGCTGATCACGACAATCCCTCGTCTTTATTCACCCCTTTAGCTAGTCACTCTGGTGTGTGGCTGGTGATGCATTTCTTACAATAGCATCCTCCTACGTCAGTGGAGCCCAATGCCCGTCTTTCATTCCTTTATCTCGGAATAGCATTCAAGTACAGTCCTGCAGGACCCTGACGTCTCAAAGACCCTCTGTTGAAGCCAGACGTCAGGGACCACCCTTATCCTGCCCCTTCAGGGTGGGAATGATACCCGAATGTCAACACTTGTTCCCAAAACCCACCTAGATCATCGTGTCTTACATGCACGCCATTTGTTCATTCTCCAAAATTAAGTGCTTATCTGTACTTTTGTCATTGACTTACCTCGAGCTTTGCTGGAGGGGTGTATATTTCTCCCAAAAGAAGGCGTAGGGTGTCATCACAACCCCGCACTCAAAGCTGCCATTGCCGGCTGGACTGAACTTGGAAGCTCTCCTGATACGTCACCCCACCAGCCCATGTTTCCATTCCCAAATCTTCCCATGTTTACCGGCCCAAAGACTGAAAGCCAACGGTTACCGTCAGGTTTTTGTCCGAGCTGGTGTCAAACTAATCACAGAATGCACAAAGTATTAAGTACTTGCGATGAGGGGTATTAATACTATTGTTTGAAAGTGTGGTGCTATCTACTTTTGTCTTCCGGCGATGCTATCTACTTTTGTCTTTGCCGATGCAGCGCCGACGATGCCATGAATAATATACTAGTTTTCCCCTCCCCTTCCCCTTCCCCTCCCCGCCATCGTACAATATTGGGTGCATTCTCATGTTCATTGCGTGATCATTCTCTTTTTCCCATGTGAACCGCTAAACCTTTGAAACCCATTGAAACCCATGAAGAATAAATAACACCTCGCCCGCCAAACCTGTCCCCGTCGAGGGGGGGTTTTGGTCTATGAAGCCCGCCATTTCTAGTATTTGTACACACACAAGGAAAGAGAAATGATACAAAACCCAGCACTGATAGCCGGGATGAGCTGTGATGAAAAAGACCAAAGAATCCAAAAAAGAAACCGCTAGCCATGCACTCCTTTGCCGGCCTGCGCTTTGAAACAGATCTATCATCTCCCTTTCCTTTCTCGATGCCCGATGATTTCATAGTACACGCCAAATTCCATCATAAAAAAATCGTGATCCTCAAAAGAAACCCCATGCGCTCATAGTCCCAAACCAATTTTTTATCAAGCGCCGTGGGAATACCGTCATTCTCATCATAGGCTTTGTTGGTACAAATGTCGCAGTCCCACACGCTTGCCAGGCTCTAGGATATATGAAAGTGAAAAAAGAAAAATTGATTCCCCATATTGGGAACTGAAAAGCAACTTCATCATCGAAATGGCGGAAGGTCGGGTAAAAAGCATGCTTTGCTCCGCAAAGAAGCTACCACTACATCATACAAGTTGACGGTTAGGACGCCAAAAAGGGAAACCGCACGCTGATCCCTCGATGACGGGAAAAGAGCTCCCAAACCCGAAATCGAGTGGTGTCTAGGTGGAGATGACGTCATCTGGCAGATGAACTTGCGAAGCGAAAAAAAGCTCAAGTTGGGCGCCCGATGGCAACCAAAAAAAGTCAGGGTCCAGCTGATCTGGGAAAAGCGAACGCCCAAGGCCTGAGAGACAGCCCAGAATTGGCCGGGGTTCCCTGTTGGACCCTGCAGGGACAACACCATGAAGCGGCATGGTTTAGACCCTGAATTCTTGCGGGGTCGCACCTGAGGGCCTCCCAACCAATGACAGCCGACAATTGGTGCTTGATGATGCACAAGGAACCCCGCGGCAGAGCCAGCTCGCGTCAATCGACGTCATTGCGATGTAATCGACACCACACGCACGCCAACGATGCAACGACCTTGGATGCTCCGTAGCCCGATCCAAGCTTGTCAGTTGGAGAATCGAGCTTTTTGTGTATTGTGTCATGCCACACCATGCCAGCCAGATCGGCAGCGCGAGGCTGGTACCAAAACTCGCTGGGCGATGATGACGGCCATGATGTTGGATTTTTCATTGTGTGGTCGTCGAGACAAGGTGATTCAGATTTTGCCAAGCTATCGGGCCGTGTCACAACGGTGTGTGGTGCAGCGGCGGTTGACACTCACCCGCTGGCGTGAGCCCGACGACGTTGCTTGCCGGGGAACTCAACATCGGGGTGACACACGCGGTAATGCCGAGTAAGAGCATCCGCGCGGCTAAATGTCTTCTCATCGGTGCACAAGTTACAGCGAACCTTTTGCTTGCGTGCGTTGTGAATCGTGTCCTCGTGCCTGGTAAGATCGTAGGGCCTCGAGAAGACCGTGTTGCAGGGCTTTCCAGTGCTGGGGTTGATTCGATCACAACGATGAGGACCAGCTTGGGACATGAGGCTGGAGGTCATGCCACTTGGCTGCCTGCTACCATTGAGGCCATGTGCTTGCCGATGCCCTTCTCTCTTGTGCTTCTGCAGAAGCGCCGGGGTTTCGAATCGCATAGTGCACCCGTGGTATGTGCAAGTATACGTGCCACCATCAGCAGACACATCCGCAGGTCGCTTCGGGGGGCTATGGACCGAGTCCAGGCCGGTTTCGACAGAGCTGACTCTTGATGTGTTAAGAGAGGCATTGCTCAGTGATGGTACAGCGCTCTCTTGTCGTGGCTGGGGGCGTGCAATAAACGGGTATTGCTGTGGCACCTGAATGTTGGTGGGAAGGGCAGAGGTAAGGTAGCTGTTAAACATGGCGGTGGTGTCCAAAGAAAGCCCATTGAACGCCGGCTGGCTGGGAGCAGTAGTAGCTTTGGTCATGGCGTCCACGTTGAAGTTGTTGGTGTTTTGCTGAGGGAAGAGCGGGAAGTTGTTGTCCCCATCCGATTCGTGGAACTCGAGCATGGCATCTTTTGGTGAGATGGTAGTTGGTGGAGTGGTCGCACTCGCAGCACGAGATAGTTGCTGCTGAACAGCACGAGCGTCCTGAAGCGCCTTGTTCTGCTCCCGCATCTGCTGAGCCGACCCAAACCGGGCTTGCGAAGCACCCATTGATGAGAAATCATGCATTGGCAAGGGCGCGTGTGGTGAGCCGTGGCGGAATGGCGATCGATCCCGTGATGTCGCTGTTACTGGCGAGTTGACCGTTGCCGTCAAGTGCTGGTTGTTGGCAGCCTGGATCCGCTGCACAAACAAGTCGTTGGTGGGTGAAATTGGAAGCTGTGCTGCTGATGTGTTTGTGATGGTGAAGTCTGGGTTGTAAAGTTCATCGGCGTAAACATCAGTCAGAGTACGATCAAGCTTCGGAACGGTGTGCATGACTGCTTCATCGAGAGGTGGTAAGCTTAGATCGTTTGAAAGGAGATCGAAAAGGTTTGGTTCATTCTCACCATTCTTGTTCCTCCTGTCTTCCTCGAGGTCACCTGCCGGGGTGGCGGGTGAGTCAGAAGTGATAGAGCTCGCCACCGATACGGGCTGTGATCGGTTAGATCCAATCGGGTTCTCGGAAGGCTTAAGCAGTCCTCGGTCGTTCCTCCGCTTCGGAGCCGTAGCTACTTGTGGGTAGTTGATAGCCGTTGGACCGGCCGAGGCATATGTCCCGAGGTTTGCGTAGAAGTTGTCGTGTGTTACCCCAGGAAATGTCTTTGTTGATGGCGCAAGTTGGTAGTTGAAGTCGTCCTGCCCTGGCAATCCGTGGTATTCACCCAGCGAGTCCGTCACGGCAATCTGAGGATTGGTAGTGTTGTGCGAATATGGTGAAGCCGGACCATTTGAACCCAAAGAAGACAGAGAAGACTCCCTATGATGCGAAAAACGACCGACCGACCTTGGTGTCAGCTGGCCGTTTGGCATCCACGTATCCGTTTGCATCAGGTCGATATTTGGGATGAGCGACGCAGATGACTCTGCGAGGGTGGTCTGGTTGCTTTGTGGCGAGTATTCGAACAAAGAACCCTCGAAATCTCCTCTCAGTCCTCCCAGCGTCGGTGTCGGAATGCTGTCAAAGGTCGACAAAGGCGAAGAACCCACGCCCGAAAACTGCGAGAGCAGCGACTGCGTCGATACTGGTGATGACGACAGGCTCTGGTAGTTGATTTCGGAGTCGAGGTCGATATCGTGTGCGCTGTTGTTCACGTCGGCGTGGAATGGTGTCGCCGTGTATCGCATGCGGTCGTATGGGCCTGGTTGAAGGTGTTGTGTGTAGGTGTTGTGTTGTTGTTGGTGAGGAAAAGTTGTTCGGTTTGGGGTCTGTAACATGATGTTGTATATGGTCAGAGCTGTGATTATGGTATTTGATATGTGTGGCAAAATAGACCAGAAGGAGGTGGAAGCCCGAACGGTTTCTTAAATATACGGAACGAGGCACACACCATGGGAGGGGGTGTGCGTGACTAATATGGGGGGGGGGGGGTGGGGTGACATATGGAATGTAGAAGTCTCCATGACGTACCTGGAGGAAGGGTCCGGCCGGTTCAGCGCGGGAGTCACTGCAGTGGTGGAAAGCCCGAGAAAGAAACCGCTTGCAGGGGCAAGGGCCTGGCTGAGGGACCTGCAGGCCCAGCTGTGCTGGTCTTGGCGAGTAGCTGGTACCTGCTCGTGGACGGCTGCAGGGCACCTAGGTACCTGGGTACATTACACGCTCCACTGGCCAGGGCCTGGCCTGCTTGGCGTCAGAGACCTCGTAGCTCAGGTTGCAGGTGGACGACGATCGGAACGGTGGGAGATGCACCACTTTGACAGTTGCTGGAACACTTACTTCCCACTATCGTATCGGTTTCCGTGGTTATTAATAACATGTCGAGCATCGTAGAAGTGTCCTGGAAGAGGTTGAGTCATGAATCGTCTCTCTGGCTGCCGGTATATCGGTGACCAAGTGGTTTCTGTGCTGGCAGCAGCTCCCACGTTCTCTGTTGTCGAGCTCTGAGCGTCAGCGTTTGGTGCCCGGTCGGAGTCGGGGGGCCATCTGTCATGACCAGTCCTGGGACATCAGATGAAGTGTCGCTGCCCGTCCGTTCGACAAGAGTCCAGTGTGTACCGGGAACCGTGCTCCGAAGTGTGTCCGCATGCCGAGGTTTCCAGTCCCATTTCCAATTTTCCGTCGTTGCGCGGTCGCGATCAGGACGAGATAGATGCTACAACGGAAACGACGGCAGGCCCAGTCATCTGGCTGCAAAATCATTGGGGTCCGTCTATCCCAAGTCTGTCAACTTGTGCATCGGATAGGAGAGACTCATGCGAGCCATGTTCAAGAATGCAATCCAAGCTGAATTGCTGTGGGCCAGTGTTGTAGACTCGATTGTAGACTAACCAGAAGGGATTGGTGCGGACAAAGCATAGGCCAAGGCCTGTACATAATATCTTTGAATTCCCCTCCCTCATTCAGAATTATTCTGTGTAAGCTCCGGTCCACTGCCCCAAAAAGCCAGAGTGCCCAGCAAATAACCCGGGATGGCACCCAGCAATGCACACAGCCTCCTTCGACGCTCGAGATCGGTATCTGCTGCTGCAAAGTAGGCGATCGCCGTTTCTCCTAGATGGAGTGTACTCTAAAATCCTTCCCGGCACTTGGAAGCGCCAATTACCAATGATAATCACATCCCGTGGCATTCCTTCTCTCGAGGTCTGCGTGGCCGTGTTGAGATCCCAATCTGTCAGGATTGATATTGCTGGCACGTTTAACGAAGCAGTTGGCAGCTGGAACCCTCGGGCTGCCGCTCGCTTCGCACCTGTGACCGCTTTCCAACGGCCTAGTTGATGTCCCTTTCGGAAGGCCCACCACTCAGAACATCCCATCCCCTCTAAATCATCACGATTCATTCTCGATATTACATTGCATTCAGCGCATACGGACACGGGAAAGTGCCGGGTCGTGAAGGACGTTTGGGGAAACATTGTGCGTCACCAGCCACACCTCCCTCCAACCCCACCGGAGATCGCTGCCAAAAGGAGGCAAAGATCTGTCAAGATCTGTGGTAAAGTTCAAAGGGTCTTAACTGTGGCTTGTCTCACACTTGCAGTTTGTGGTCGCTTCGTCTCGCAGTGGACGCTTGTTCCTTGATTTTTCGGCACTTGATGGCTGAACAATGTCCCTGTATTCAGGGCTGCAACCGACAGTCTGGTTACAATTGATGTGAAGTCACAGGGCCCCCAACCGACCGTTGGGGTCGCACCGATCAACGGTGATGTCTTGCTTTGGGCCGCGGAGACGTCTCCTGTGGCGTTCACTAAACACGGGGGTTGCAAGTGTGGCTTGTTCGTAACGCAAAGCTTCGTTTGCGCTGGCACCAACCTGGTCTCCCCCACCAGATATCGGGAGGCCGTTTGGTGGCTTTTGGGTCTTTCCAAGCTTTCTGTTTACAGTATTCTTGTCCCGATCAATACTCGCACGTGTCTGCGGATATGAGCAGAACTTACTGTATCCTACATAAAGTTGCATAAGCACCACCTAAGCACGCTCATGTCATGTGCTCCTAGCTCGCTTGGGGATGCATCACATGACTCTCTCTAGGTGACTGCGAAACAAGAACAGAGAGTGTTGCAAAGTATATCGTGGCTTCCCTTTCGGGTAATGAGTCAGATGCATGTGAACACCAACGACTTTTCGATACTTTTAGTCACTCCCGATTCCAGGGGGGAGGTTCCTGGTTGTTTGGCTCATACGAAGACATACCTAGGCAACATGATTATTCGATTTCTTTCATCCTTTCACGAGGGAGTCTAGTCCGAAGTCGCTCAGGCCTGCTTACTCGATAACTTGAAGCCTGCCAGATGTCTGGATGCGGCGTCGGAGTTTAGCACAGGACCACGACCGCTGGAAGATGTTGCTCGGGTGGGGGTGCGCTTCCCCGATCCACCCCACCCACACCATCCATCTTGACAAACCCATGACCCACGTTCTCTTCCCATCGAAGAACCCAATGCCGGCATCCTTTCCATCCGATTGGTCGATTCCAGAGCATGTTTCTCTACCTGCATTGCTGCGCCTTATGGAACATTTTTCTTCCATCTCGATCCAAGATATTAAACAGCACACCGTCAAAGAAAGGAGAAAAGATGCCGAGGGTTCCTAAACTTGACCCTCGCTCAAACTGCGGGGTTAATAGCGGAGCACCAAGCGATCGACGCCGAGCCGCTCTCAGACCTGGGGTTTTTCGGAGCTAATACCTCTGCCAAGCACAATGAATCAGTGTCAGCCTCACCATCATTGCACGGCCGACGGGAAGGGTCTACGTAGTCAAAGTTCAAGGCAGGACAGTTGCGTGTGCAGTCTCTCCTCGAAAGACCACCTTTTGCTCAGATGTGCAATCTTTGACAAGGAACGACTCGGAAGCTCTCCGGTTTCGGCAATCAGGTGCGCAACGTAGGGCACAGCCTTTCCAAATACCTCGTCATGCGGCACGCAACTGAATGAACAAGAAAGGGGGGGAAGTAGTTCGAGTCCTGCCCAGCTGTTCTTGTGCAGCATGGCCTGTCCGACTATGGCATCGAGTACGATTACACGAGAGCCCAACGGCCCCTAACTCACCTCATTCTCCAAAAGTACCTCCCTTGGACCATGCTGTGTTGTCGAGCGCAACGTGGACCAGCCGACTAGGCTCAACAGCACAGCAACTTTGGGCGGTGTCAGACCCACGTGTGGACAGCAGTTGGATTGATGAGGCCCGGCCCCAGCTCTTTGGGTTTCTACAAGCTATTGTTAAGCCTATGAGATTCCGTATGCGGAAAGCTTGGAGGAATCAAAAGATTCACTTCAGCTGTGGATAGTTCGGTCCCTTGTGCAGCGTTCTGGAACCCCTGACTTGAGAGGCTCGAACACACCTCTGCGCATGTCAGGTTGCCAGATCCCAGCCTAGATCGTTACAGACGCAACCCATCTGTCCGATGGCTCACGCCAATCAAGAGCGACATCTTTCGATTTTTTGGGCTCGACCACGCATCTCTCGTCTGTGGTCCGTGAACCCGAGTCTCTCCGTCGATTGGGTCCAGCCAATCATCGGCAGAGGCCGCCCTCCAACGTTTTGTTGCCAAGCCAAGCTTCTCCACCTCCAGATGCAGATCTCAGTTTTTTTCTTTTCTGTGGCTTATCGGCCGCCCCGGGCGCATCCCCACTCGTCCCAGATCCTTGGACCGACTTGAACTTCCATCCCAGCACCACGCGACACATCCCCTCCCACACTACGCCCGGCGCATGCTCGAGAGCGGCAGAAGAAGAGGAAGTGTGGTGGGAGGGCGAGCTGTGCGCATTTATGTCTGAGAGAATTTGCCCCCCGAATCGGCCAGGTAGTCAAGATACGTCAACCAGTGCGCCTTCGTAACCCCCACCAGTCCAACCAGGAGCCGTCGTAGGGCAGCACCATCTGCCGTGCCGGCCCCGGTAGCGGAACCTGTGCCGCTGGACTGAACCATCAGCTTGGGACCAGCTGCCCTGCAAACGAAATGCGCCGCTGTTATCGATACGAAGTCTACGCTACTTTCAAGCTATCAATGTCCCAAGAAACAGCCAGACCGGCATGGTCAGTCTGTCAGAATGACGTTGATACATCTGACAAATATCGGACCTGCGCGCTGCTTCCTGCATTTTCTTGCACCCTTGACTTTTTGTTGAACAGAGCACCCTCTCGCTGGTTCGCTCTTTTCTCGGAGATACGGCCAGATGCTTCGAACCGCTCGGAGGAACAACAAGCCACACCTGGCTCAATACACAGACCGAAGCAATTATTGATATTCCGCGGAGTTCAGTCCTTCATTACTCGATCACCTGCATGCCAATGGAAATAACCGGGGTGAACGAGAAAAGGGGGCAGTGGAAGAAAAACCTGCGAAAATTTTCATCCTTTCATGCGACATTGCAACCATGAAGTGAGGTTGGTGGCTTCTAGATTTTGAACCAAGACAAGTTGGAGGGTTGCACTACCTGGCCTATGGGGGGGAAGACGCGGGGAGCTAATGTAAGACATGATGGCGTTTGCTAAAAAAGGGTGTCTGTGCCTGCACCTTTCCGTAATGGGGAGAGACTAATCCTCTTGTGGACATGGAATGCGGGTTTTCACCTTCGGGAGACGCCGAACTTTCTGTCCACACAGATGCTGGTGTTTGTCAGTTGGTTTATTTTTTGTGCTCTTCGGCGCTCGGCCTTTGCTCTGGGAGGATGCCCGCCGGAAACCCGGTATCGACGACACAGCAACACAACACGGCAAACAGAACCGACACATATCTGTATGATTGGTAATTACTCGTTCTTGTGTGGGCATGAATAATTTGAGCCTCGGATCAGGGTGTGATCGCACTCTGGAATCAATTTGGTTTCAACAGCCTCATCACGCTCTCACTCAGCAACGAGATATTCGAAAATAGTAGTGTCCCAAGCAAAAATCTCATTCCTTGAACCCGAAGATCTCCGCACCTCCGGCCGCATCTGGCCGTGCGCAACTTCGGGTATACGAAAGGAATAGGACCGAAAAAACTCAGACGGGCATCTAGACCTCAATCGGTCACAATTCCAAGGCCCGTATTTTGCAGTTCGAGTCGTTTGTGTCCGGGCCTAACAGTATCTCTCCAACTAAGCTATTCCGGATTTGAGACCGATCCCGATTCCAAGCGCATCCACTTTTGACGACATTCGTTCTCGTTCCCAACATATTGGTGTCTGGATCGTAACCACTACCCCCCCAACAGCACAGAGCAGAATTTTCACTAAGGGGTTTGGCCAATTTTTGTTGACATTTTCATGATTCATCACCACAATCTGTTTTGCTGCCTGGTGTAACCTCCACGAATTCCTTACCTCTTTGTACAACGTAGCATTCTTGACAGCCTACCTATCTACCCAAGTTTGCACTACATATCTACTACTGCCCAAACTGCCGCTGCGCCGCGAGGAACCTTGCCAACGGGTGTGCCGTTTTTTTGTATAACCATTCCATGCAGATTGTTTCTCTGCACAGAAGTGCTATATCACCTCAGCCACCCTGTGGCGCAGCCCGTGTGCTTATTTCTCGCAATTGTTCTCACCCGCCGCCCACCGGATTTAGTATGAATTGGCATCTGACAATATCACAAGCTGACATTAAAACAACCCTTACCCATCGGTGCCGCAAAGCGGGACTACACACCCCTAGCAAAAGCGGACCATTTGCGGGCTGAAGCGGTACAAGAGAACCTGGGTGTCCGGGCCAGGTGGGTCGTATGTAGTAGACCTGAAATGTTGACCAACCTTTAACTGCCATTGACTACATTGGTTAAACACACGTTGCGGGCACGCCCCTTGTACCCGTTGGGTC
Source organism: Triangularia setosa (assembly GCA_033296915.1). Lineage (NCBI taxonomy): Eukaryota > Fungi > Ascomycota > Sordariomycetes > Sordariales > Podosporaceae > Triangularia > Triangularia setosa. The sequence goes on along the minus strand of MU866106.1, from coordinate 104,531 downwards.
GTCAGGTCAGGTCAGGTCGCGGGAGACCCAACCAGAAACAAAAGTAAACAAAACGTGGAGATCAAAGGGTGATCAGACGTCTGGTAAGGAGGGGCGTCCGGTTTTGATACCCATTGTGGAGGGAAGGGTTGAAAGTAAACAGACATCGCACGCTCCATCTAACCGAGTAATCTTCAAGACCAACGGATTGGAAAGGTCGAGTCGGGCTGATCAAACACCAAAACTCCAGACACCACCACGCAACAACAACAACAACAACAACCACCGGGAGTTTGTTGGGTGGTGATGGGAATCTTTTAATAAACTACTTACTCTGAATGTGAATAGAAAAGAATCGGGAACAAACAAACACAGGGAGGTAATGAAATGAAGTATAGGCAATCACCAATTGAGAGAACAATGTTTCAATGGCCTGGCAATATTCACGGATACAAGGAGTTGCGCCGCAAAATGATACTTTTAGACACAGGCCTTCCGAGGTTTGTAAAGCTGTAGTCTCTGCGCATATCTAGCAGAACTAAATTCATAGCTGTCATCGTGGGTGGAAAGCGGAATCCCATCCAAGAACAAACCACCCTCCAGTGGAAGAGTTCTTACTGACCTGTTCACGCTTGTCGACCATAAGATTAACTTCAAACTTTTTTGTTTCATTATAGGCAAGGTATCTCGTATAAACCCTCCTTTCACCCGCTCTTATCATCGTCACCAACATATCGCTCATAGCACTACCTCTGTATTGCCCCCATTTCTGACCCTTTGCCAACATCTTCACACAAACCAATCCATGTACACAATAAAAAGCATCACCATGATACCGCGGCATATGCTCTCCAAATCGGCTTGAAACACACGCTGCACACACACACACACAGCTATGACCTTTCAAAGATTTCAAACCAAGAACCCCCCCCCCCCCCCCAACTACTAACAGTATCATTCAACCTCAACCCCCATCCCCTCAAATGTAACACACCCCGATCCTCCCCCATACCTCCCTCATACCTCCCACTTTCAGCCTCACACCCCTCCTCGCCAAGGTAGAGAGTGGAAGCCCGCTAAATAATGATCAACTATTCCCTTCGTTAGCATCTTCACCCCCACTGATTTCAAATCACAAGAAACTCACCTCAATCAACCTCTCCGTCAACCCAAAACACCTCCTCTCTCCGCCCTCCCCCATCCCCATGCCCCCACCCATGCCCCCACCCCCACCACCAAAACTACTACTACAGCTCCTCCACAACCCCCCAAACCCCATCCCCTCCAACGTCTCCCCCAGGTCCCTCCCTTCTGCCCCTACCCCAACACCATTAAACCTCAACCCCGTCTGCAGCAGCACATGCGCCGCCTCCAGCGTCGCCGAGCTCTGGCAGTGCTTGAAAATGTCATCTAAAATGTACCCCACATGCCCGTGCAAGTGCGCCATCACCCCCGGCCTCTCCCTCGTCACTTCGCTCAGCCACTGAAGGCTCCTATACTGCACCGCATCGTCCAAATACTGGAAATCTACCAGCTCAATCGCCGTGTTGAGCAGCAAGTCTTTGTCCTTGAGGAGAGAGAGGTCCTGCGCTGAGCGGAGGGAGACAAGATCTGATAAACCCGAGGGATTGATTCCCACGCTCCACAAGTTTTCTCGGAGCTCGTCGATGGAAACTGTCCTGGCGAGCATGAGGGCCATGTAAGGGGAGCCGGCTAGGTCGGAGATGGACCTGTCGGTTGAAAAGGAAGAAGACAGAGGGTTGCCGCGGGGAGGGGCAGGGTCGCTCCAGGTTGTCATTTCTAAAAAGGTTGACAAGACTCGGAGGGCCGTGGTGCGGGTGTATGCATCGGTCAGACCGCGCACCAGACAGGCGCAAGCGGCAAAGTGGAAGTTTTCCGCGTTGAAGTGGATGCCGTATGCTTCATCTAGGTGAAGAGCAGCTTCCTCTAGTTGAACCCGGCCCTGGAGGAGGTAAGGGACCATCTTTTCCCCTCGCATGTCACCCGAGGTGCTGATATTGGTGAGGACTGACTCCAGGAACATGGCGGTGCAGTTGAAGAGATTAGGTGGGACGAGGCGGAGGAGCGACATGGCCAGCCAAAAGAGCTGCAGGCCATACCTCGAGGCGGAGGGGAGCTTGGCCATCATTTTGGAGAGGGAGGTGACAATGGCGACGAGCATGTCGCTGCTTGTGTCATCACCAAACCTGCCGACGCTGTTGCGGAGGGCGACGAGGACTTGGTAGAGGAGGTCGTCGTCGACTTCTTCTCTCGCGAGACAGCCCATGACGGTGAAGGCGCGGGGCTGGATTGCTGGGTTGTTCTGGAAGGCGGTGCTGGCTACCAGACTCATCCATCTTGACCGCCAGGCGTTGGCGAGATCAACTGATGGCGCGGCGACTGAACACGTCTCGAACAGAATCGCAGCCAAACTTTCCGTCGCGCTCAGAGTAGACCCAGCCTCTTGATTCGTCGATATCGACGCCCCATCCCTCAACGACATGACAGAGTTGACAAAAATCTCGCTCTTGCTATCCGACAACGTCTCCAACGTCGCCCGCACCTTGCTTTGCCTCGCCTCATCCAGATCAAAGTGCGTGCACGCCGAATGCAGCGTGTTCGTCAGTAGCTGATGAACCGTGACCCTCACATCCGACATGCCCGTATTAGCCAGCATAGTCACAATATGAAAGATTTCAGCCAGATACATCTGCGCCTGCACCCCACTATCAAACGCCAGCGCCTTGCAAAACTGCAACAACACACAGATCTCGTTCCAGACCGCATTATCCGGAAGAGACCTCGTCGGCCTCAGCGACGTCCTGTTCAAGGCCTTCCGCAACCGCGAAATAAACCTCGCCCTCAGCGTGATCGTGCCAATAGCATTCGCCACCGAAGCCAAAATCTCCGTTTGCTCATCCATAAACCCAATACTCAGCGCCGTCTTGATAATCTCATCAAGCAGGATATCCAGCAGCACCTCATCCTTTTGAATCACCGGCCAAACCGAATGTCCCAGGGTATTCATCAGCGTCGGATCATTAAGCGTGATGTCGATAAGCTTCCGGAACAACGCCGCAATCTTTTCCCTTCCCTTGTCGCTCTCGCTCTCACTCGCCAGGAGCGACGTCCGCAGGCCAGGAATCCAGGGAGCCATGTACTCCAAACTAAGGGGTTTCTGCTCGTCTGAAAAACTGTCCCACCCGACAAAAAACTCATTGAGGAAATCCGACGTCAACTGCGGTTCCGCCTGCGCCAGCTTCTTGCTAATATTAACAATAAACCGGGACGGGTCGGGAGGGATCGAGATATCCTTCCCGCTCATGAGCATCGAAGCCGCGCTGAACTTGAAAGCCTTGCATAGGGCACTCAGGAGGTTATAGGACGCCAACCTCAATCTCGGATCCCCACTCGATAGGTTAGTCAGAGCAAGATTCAGCAGCGTCCCCGGCACATCCTGCGGCCTAATCAACCGATCAAACGACTTCAGCGCTCTTGTATCCTTGCCATACTTGGTCTTCGCCGCCCGAATAGCCTGCAAAACATCCGCCTTCTTCGGACTGGTAAAGTACATGACGATCTTGCCATTGTCAGCCCGGAGCCCAAACGCAGAGTCATCCTCCGTCTGGATTGAAGTCGGCGCCTCGTCCACGTCGCCCAACCGGAAAATGTCATTAACAGTCGTGTTGAGGCGGAACCCGGGGACGTCTTGTTTCTTTGTAGTAGTCACCTGCACAAACTGGCTTCCAACCTTGATGACCACATCAATCTTGCCCTTGGACTTGGATAATCTAGTGATTGGCTGGAAGACATATCGCGTATCTGTGACAACGCTGATGGTCTCCTTGGGAAGGTGCAGCTGGCTAAGGTGGAAGTGCGCCTGTAGATCTTGCAAGCTGCCGATGAGGTGATACTCCACGTTGTTGGGACTGAAGACACTAGCTTCGTTTCTGGTTGATATCCTGAGAACGCGGCGGAAGCACTTCTTGCAGGCGCTGTTCATGTTGTAAATGTAGATCCGAGCCAACTGTTTGGACAGCTCGGTGGGTGTCAACTGCTCCAGCTTCTGGAAGAGCTCATCCTTGGGTTCGGTTTGCCCATTGTAGCAGGTGGCATCAATGAGCAGGCCAAATGGACGATGCCACAGCCTACTGGCAATTTTGAGGTAGCAGTAAATCAGCGTGTCGTAGTCAAGCGACTCGGCGTCGATATTCCTGAGAATAATGCAAATGATAGAAAGCCCGTCTTTGCTCTCACCACCGTCATAGACTGCTCTCGCCGTGAGGAAAGACTCTGTGCTGCGGAAGGCATTGCGAAGCATGAAGTCTTGGAATCTGGAATAGGCTGGTGGACTGTTTGCCGAGATTTGTGGCCTGTTCCAAGTGACAGCTAACGGCGTTGGGCCCAGGTGATTCATAATCAAATTTCGGAGTGGCTCGAGAACAGGAGACCGAGCGCGTGTTGTCCCTGACGGGGACCTCACCAACTCTCGTCTTTCCTGTGCCTTGAGTCTCAACCGGACCTGGTCCCAGTGCTCATAGAGAAACCTGTGCAGCCCGACACAGCTTCCAAAGTCAAATGACTCGCCACTGGGCGGATTCTCGAAATTATTCATGGGTGCCTAATATTGTCAGTAAAACCCTCAATCTTCCGCCCCCATCATTCGAGCCGTACTCACCGAAATCTCCCTCAAGAACGTAGTCACCCGATAGATATTGTTGGTCAAGAACTCAATAAGCGGGAACATGTACGGCTCCTTCACCCCAAACAGCACATTATTCGCCAGGTTCTGAACCACCTTGGCGATCAACAGCAAACCACGGCGCATTTCCTTCGACGGCGGCGTCGATACCAGCCCCTCGGCTTCAGGGGCAACAATAGCCGGGCAAAAGAACCTCAAGAAAATAAAAGCCCCGACAGCTGTGTATTTCGAATCCGGAAACTTTTGCACCACCGTCGTCGAGATGATGTTACAAATCTTGCGAAACGTCGCCGGCATGCTGTCCGTCGAAGCGCAAATATTGTCGATAAACACCTTGGCCACAATCTGCAAGTGTTCTGCGTTTGTCTGGAGCTCCTCTGGACTCGAGACTCTGGCCGGGTCCAGCTCCAAGTTGAGGTCCTTGGAAGTAAGCATCAGCCGCTCCACCACATTCTGGAGCGTGCCCTTGAGATACCCAACACCCTTCCACTTGGCGTATATGGACAGCATCTTACTCGCCACTGACGTCCTCCGGAGTAACTCGGGCTCACTCTCCGTGTCCTCGACCTCCTGTTTTATAAGAGCCTCAAGCAGCACAAAGGTCAAGCCTCTCGTCTCAAAGATATTCAACAATGATATCGTCAGCTCGTCCATATCGTGGCTCGGGCAAACGGCGCTCATAGCTGTAGCCAAGCTGGTGTCATTGATCAGCAGCTCAATAAGCTCATCGTACTTCTCGCTAACGGCCGCATCGCTGAGGTTGTTGAACTCGGTACCCTGCACCAAGATATTGTGAAGCACCTTCAGGAACGCTGTCCTAATCTCCACATTCTCATGGTACCCTATGCTCAGCGAATGCTTCAGCCCTACATCAATGTTCGCGCTGAGAAGGTTCGACAAAATCGAAATAGCAAGATCAGCCGGCGTGGTGACCTCGGCATCCTTATGGAACTGATGGCCGCGGTGAGTGCTGCCAAACTCGACCGAGCTGGCCGAGTCCATATTAAGCAGCGAGAGGAAGCGATTGAAGTATTGGTGGAACATTTGCGACTTGAGCTCACTTGTGCCAGCGTCTGTCTGACCATCGCCTGGTTGGAGAGGGAGACGGTAAGTGAGTTCAGCCAAAGCCCTAAGACATGCTCTGTCAAGGTCCCGCTGGACGCGCACCATCTCGTTCTCGCGGCTGCTACTGCTGCTGTACCCCGCGTTATCTCCTCGTGGCGAGCGTGGCCGGGCGATCCAGCTGAAGATGTATTCGAGCAGCTGATTGCGGTTGCGAACGTCGTCGCGCAGATTCAGGTGCTCTTTTCGTTTTGTGACAGCTTCGCAGAGCTGGCAGATTTTGATCTTCACCCGCAAACAGGCAGGAGTGTCGGGCACGCCATCCAGAAACTTGGCAAAGTTGAGGGAAAGAGCACCCAGGTGGAGGGAAGAGGCGGCGCCGAGATCTGTTGGGGTATCAAGCCTTTCCACGAGCGCCTTAAGAAGGGAAGATGACTGCTCCGCAAAGATGATGTCGTTATCCTGGCCTTTCACACTAGGCTCCATGGCCCCAGTGAAGAGGACATCAAGCTGTGTCTCCAGTGCCTTGAAAAGGGGCTGATACAGCGAGGACGGGACCTCAGTGGACAACACTTCCCTGATCGTCTCGCGAATCCTGACGTTGGCGCACGCCAAAAGCTGAACGCTCAACTTCAGATACTGGCTCAGCAGTGGCTCTTCATGATTCACAGAAGACAGCCTGTCAATCCATCTTAGCCCGCTGATGGAAGGCTCCTCGTGATTGATAGCCTGCTCAGCCGTGCAAATACCGCCCAGCGAGGCCAGAAAACCCGAATAATTTCGCCACTCTGCCACCATTCTTTCTTGCCCGCCCTCGACTGCCATTAACGATAAGTCCTTGGACAAATGAAGCCATCTTTCAAACACCAACTCCCAGGCATCGAGAATGCCGGCACTGGGGTATTGCATACGCCTCAAGAGAGACCTAATTCTCTTTTGGAACGCAACCAGCCCCGTGAACCGGAAATCCCTGGACGAAATCTCACCGAACACCTCTCCATTGCGTAGAAGTGTTAGTGATGACTTGGTCGTGGCGGGAGTGGTATCGATCAACCAGCACTCCTCAAGGAACGTTCCTATACACGAGGTTACAATCTGACAAATCTCGATATCCGCCGAGCAAAGCGATAGCAGAAACAGCGTCTCCAGCTTTGTCGAAGCAGCCGTCCTCTCAGCCACGTCCTCCGAAATCTTGCCCAATTCCGGAATCGACGTCAACAAATATAACCTCGACTCCAGATACCCCTGAACAGCCCTCAACCCATCCGCCGTACTAGGCCACCTCGCCCTGTCACATATCGAGATCAAAATGAGTGACCTAAACATCAGTTAGCCTCTCCCCTCAACCCATCTCACCCCCTCAAGAAAAGAAAACTCACGTTAACCTCCAAAAATTCGCCTTAAAACCCCTCGAACTAATCCCCTTACTCACCCTCAGCGTCATCAGTACCTTCTCATCCCCAAACAATCTCCTCGCCACCCCCGTCGCCAACCGCCTAATCCCCTCATCGCTCGCAATAATACAGCTAATCAGCGCCTCCAAATTCTCCTCATAAAAGTGATCCCGCTCGCTCTTCTCCGTCGGCGGGCCCTCAAATAGCGTCATTGGGCTCGCGTCCAAAAAGTTCAGCACATTGCTCACCATGCTCACCATCCCGCTGCTCTCCAGCACCTTCCTCTGCCCGGCCTGCTCCTCAATATACCCCTCATGCAGCAGCTCGCTCATCGTATGCAGCTGCCCCTGAATAAACGCGCTCGCCGCCGAGAACAACGGTTGGTACCCCCCCCTCTCCTCCAATCTAGCAAAATACGCGCAGGCTTGTATAACTGTAATCTTGAAGCTATGCGGCGCGCTCGGCGCCAAACACGTCAACGCGAGCGAATCCACACAGCTCTCAAAGTTGAGATGGCTCAACGAGACAAACGCCGCAGTCATGACATCCTGCTCAAACAGCGTCCCGTCACTTCCCGGGGGGAACTTCCTGAAAACCGCATCCCGTACCTCATCTTGCACATCCATTGCGTAAGAAGTCAAAGCACTATCACTTTCCGCGTCAAAATGCCTCGCCGCTCTCAGCAAAAGCACCAAGCAATACGCCGCTTGCTCGTTCCGATTCCTCAGCGCCTTCCTCAGCCCCTCCAAAAACTGCACCTTCTTGGCCATCCCCCCCGACTTCGCCTCGCGCATGTTACTAGCCACCTCGAACACATCCGGTAGCAGAAACAACAGGGTCATTTGCATCGGATACAGCAAGGCTCTTCTCCTTCCGTTATCCACCACCGTCTGCGTCATGTCAAACAGCGTGTCTGGGGCGTTTTCTCTGCGCTTTTGCATAGAGTGCATAGCGACAAACTCGTCTGGGTAACGATCCAGCCACCTTGTGATCAAGAGGGGTGTAACGACTGCAACCGTGTTTTGGAAGGACTTCCTAAAGTGCAAGAAGCTGGAACAAAACTCTTGAATCACTAGACTCAGCTTCTGGGCATCGACCCAGAAAAACGAGACGAGTCTGAGCATGATAAGGGCGGACCGTTCTTCCTCTGCTGCGGCGGCGTTGGGGATGGGAGTGCCCTGAGGTGGTGCGTTGGCGCGGACGGCGTAGATGACATTGCGGAAGTATTCGAATGCCTTGGGCCAGCTGGAGGCGGTGACGTACTCGACGATGAGCTTGATGTGGGCTTCTATCGCAGTTGCTTGGGCTCCAAGCAGCCGGCTTGTCTCGGGGGGCTCGCTGGAGGGGGTGGAGAGGGGTGTCCGGGTTGGTTCATCGGGGATGGGGAGGGTGATGTTTTTGGCGGAGGAGTCGTCGAGGATGGTCTTGGAGGGGAGGATGTAGCCCTCTGGTATGGGTTCAAAGAGGACTTTTATGGCTTCGAATATGCGGGCTAGGAGACTCTCGCTGAGAGACTCAGGTGGGTAGAAGGTGGCCCGCTGAGCAGGGGATAATGGGTCCTCGGCGGCCAAGGTAGGCGAGGATGTACCCGATGCTGAGCCATCATTGCTGCTGTTGGGGCCTTGTTGCGAACCGTACCAATGACTTGCGCAGCAGTCGGCGATGAGCTCGAGAATGTACAGTTCTGAAAGTATGATGTGTGGTGGGTGGGATAGAAGGGCTCGGAAGGGCTGGGCCTGCTCCTTGAGCACAGTCAGGAGGGCATCGAGGACGAGAGCGATGGATCCAAGGGCGCTGAGATTGACGAGAGTCGAGCGCGTTTTCAAGACAACTTCGTCTTGGGCAAAGTCAGAGGTCGGCGTGCCGGTGCGGTGGGGGAGCTGTGTGTCCGAGAAAAGCAATTAGCTTCCAGAATATCCAAGGAAAAAGCAAGCACCACAAGTCATTGAGCCTCTTCATCATCAAGTCTAACACCATAGCATTGCATCAAGACCTACCCTCGAGCTTAGCCTCTCCACCAGGCTGCCTACCAAGGCGTCGCCATTCATTGTGCGTCGATTCTAGTAGGTCCGTTCCGCCGCCTTCTCATGATTAGGGGGATCCTCCTCAAAATAGCTGTCTTTTTCTGCGTGGGGGTTCGCGAAGCTGGTCGGACTTCGAGAAGCTATCGCCGAGCTGGGTATGCTGCAGTCAAATCAAAGTCCAGATATATTATCTCTCTTCTCCTTCCAACACATAAACCGCGCCGCCTTTTGTGATTGTTGCAGTCAAGCTTGAGCTCGCGGGAGTTGTGTTGCCGTCGTGGTCGTCGCACCGAATCCTGCGGCGGACAGCTAAACGATGCAAGATGGGTGGTATCAAATGCTCGGCGCTCGCTCGCTCACTCGTGTGTCTCCTAGCTCTTCATTTCTCTTCTGTCCGTCGGTCCTTTGTCGTCGATCTGTGTTTGATATGCCTTTGCCAAATGCTCAAGTCACTTAAAGATGGCCAATGCAAATTGAAAAAAAGAATGAAAAAACTCCGTAAGGCTAGCTATGCAAAAGCAAACCGCACCTCACAGGCAGGCACACACCGACGAAAGGACAGGCACGAACCGAAAGTTGGGGGCCGGAACGCAGGAGAGACACGCCGGATTGGGGCACACACTGGGAAGAGTGGAGGAGATGTGGGGAGGGTTAGGAGAGTGTGGTGGTGCGGCCGGGGGGGGGGAGGCACTCGCTTTCGGAGCGGGGACCCCTACTGAACAATCAATCTTGCTAGGGGGCCTGGCTTCTTTGCTATAGCGATTTCGAGTCCCTCTCTCTCCTCCCCCTTCCCACAAATTAGATCGCCAGATTTGCACCTTCAACAATGCCGGGCATGGGGGGAAAAGATGATGGGACAGCACGCAAACAACCTGGCAAACCCACCCTAGCTCCATGCTCACCGCCCACTCTCTCTTCTTCCCGCGCTGCCCGCTGTTCCATTCACCACTCCCACCACCACTGAATGTTACATTCCCATCCCATCCCATGCCAATGGATCTTTTCTTCTTTATCCTCACCACACGGCAAGTGAGGGGTCGTCGTGCCATGATCCTCGATTCCACCATGGAAAGTCTCCGCTCATTGATCATCAATTCCTTTGTTTGTTCCACAATTGTCTTGCTGGGATATTCTACTAAAGAATAATATTCTGTACAGCATGAATTACATGCCTATTTCATCCAAGCCCCCGAAATCCCCCCCTAAGAATAAAAACCAAATAATATGCTGGTGTCCAAAACCAAATCAAACAGACTAATGAAAACCGCTAGTTATAATTCCCCATGAACAAATCGGGACACGCCAATCTTGTGGATTTCATAGAATCAAATCTCCACTGATGTCGTATTTGTGCAGATCTAATGTAAATACTGTGTCTGCAAAAAGGTGAGTGAGTAAATGGCGGGGAAGCTGTCGACAGTTCGGCACAACCACTTGGCCCATCATGGGACACATTCATTCACTTAACGAGACCATATTTTGCATCGAACGAGCCATATAGCACATCCCTACTCATACATTTATGTATAACTCCAACGCCCCGAATTCAACTCATCTTCCAATTCCATCAACCCTCCCAAGCTGCACTAACCCTTTACCGACGATAGTCCCTATTATCGCGGTAGTTACCACCTCCACCACCCCGACCACCGTCCCGTCTACCATCATACCTCCTTTCTTGCCCTCCCTGACCCTGTGAACGATACTGATCCTGCCTTCCTTGGTAGCCACCTTGACCCTGATACCCACCACCACCACCACCACCATAGCCAGGCGGTGGCACCGGTGGCATAGCATACCTGTTCGGCGGCGGCACCGGCGGCCCTTGATTGTAGCCCCCTTGGTGAGGCGGGACGACATATCCCGGCGGAGGCGGGGGAGGACCGCCCTGTCCAAACCCGGGGAACCCAGGAGGCACAGGCGGTTGCCAGCCAGGCGGAGGGGCGTACTGATTTCTATCACCACCGCCGCCGCTGCCATATCCACCACCATTACCATACCCATTTCCATAGCCCTGAGACTGGTTATTGTTGCTGCCACGGTAGTTATTGTTATATCCACCACGGTCATTGTTACGGTTGTTACCGCCTCCAGGCCCGTAGTTGATACGATCTCCTCGGCCGCCACCGCCGTTACGGTTGTAATTGTTGTTGTTGTTGTTGTTCAGAGGCACACCGCCGTAACTCCGTCCTGCATTGCGTCCCTTGCCCTTGAGGATCTCAATGTCGCTCCTGTCAAGGACCGGAGGTGGGAGCTTCACACCGCGAAGAAGCTGGGACTTGTGAATGTGGGAACTGGCGGGAAGCTCGTAGTGAACACTAGCAGAAACTGTTAGCCATTATCGTTGACAAGGATGTCTGAAGGGGTACATACCTGAGAGTCCGGTCGAAATCGACATCCGGAAACGTATGCCTCTCCAAAGGATAACGCAGCTCGCCGTGAGGAACATAGCCCTCGATCTTCTCAATATTTCCAGCCAAGCCTTCACTCAACTTGCTGTCAAGAGGGATCTTGTCACCAACTGGCTTCTTGGAATAGAACTTGGTCGTAATGTCCTCATACACAGGATGAGCATCAGAAATAATAAGAACCTCCTTGCCCGGCTCATTGCGCACCCTGTCCTCCTCACTAAGGAGTTTCTGCTTCGGTTCCATCGCCTTCAACAGACGAGGCATTTCAATGAAGGGAAGTAGGGCAATACCTTGCCACGACATCTTTTTGCCGTTCAAGTCAATGTCAAATTCTTCCGGATAAAAGTCGATAATCTCGCTGTCCTCGTTGGTCATGAGGTCATGGAAGACCTCGGGAATAGCGTGCCGAGACGCCGCGGGAAGTACACTCATGAGCTGCTCAAAGGGACGAGATATCCTGCCCTTGTCAAAGTTGATGGTCATCTTTCCAAGATCAACAAAGTCAGCCGCAAATGGAGCATAGTGATAAGGGTAGAACCACTCCCAAGACGGGCAGCCCTGGAAATAATACATCAGTACCCAGGCGAGACCCTCAACATACGCCCGCGCAACCTTGTGCCGGAACTCAATATCCTTGGGGTCAACCTTGAACTTCTGTTCGTAGTACCGATCGGCATAGCCCTCTTCCCACAGTCTTACTGTGTCGGTGGCTTCCTCCTCACCCGAGGCAGGAGTCTCAGCACCCGAGCTCGCGGCGGGACTGTTAGCATCAGCCTCAGTAATGAGCTCAGCCTTGCGCTTGCCGAGAGCGGATGGGGGAGACTTTGGTTGAGTCTCTTCCGTAGTAGGCTCCTTGGGTTCCTCGGCGGCGGACGGCGGGGCCTCTTCCTTGGGCTTGGCCATGAGGCTCTGGATCTGACTCTTGAGCACACTAGCAGCGCTCTTGTTGGCCACATTGGCCTGGTCGACCGCTTGGCGATTCACTACCATATCATGAGTGATACTATGCGCAGCCGGCTTCGGGATGCTTGATACAGAGATCAGATTCATACTCGCTGCTGCGAACGTTTCCGGCGGCGGGCCCCGCGACTTGCGGTACGATGGCGAGTCTTGCTGTCCCTTGCCATTGCGCTGCTGATGTTTCTCTTGCTGAAGCTTCCTCCTCTTGAATCCAGCCTCTCTCCGGTCTTCAGCTTCCTTTCTTCTCCTAAAAATAGCATCTTCTTGCTTCGCAAGACCGGCCATGATGAGTTGGGCACGCTCAAGGTCGACATGGCCATCTTTAGTCAAGTAACCGCCCATGGAAGGCAAGTTGTCCTTCCAAATGGCAACGAGAGTATCGATGCCGTTTTCTCTGATCTCCAAAGCAGGCAAGTGAGGTAAGAAGTCATTTCCAACGAAGAAGCACATAAACACCCAGTCGTCAATGGCGCGCTCGAGGTCAAAGGCGAATGGAAGACCGGGGACGTTAAGTTCCACCGCAAGGCTATGAAATTTTGTTAGTTTATGGGGCTCGGACTCATTCTCAAGAGATATCAAGGCAAGGTAACGTACTATTCACGGAAAATGTTGACGTGAAGCCAAATAAAGGGCTTGAGAGGTGGAGCCTTGTCTTTTTCACCAAACTCGCCTTCTTTTTCCTTGGCCTCTCCCCGACAGTTCGCGGCGTCATGTCCCTTTTGGCCGCAGAGCTTGCATAGTCTAGGCCTGCTGTCCTGGGCAAAAACATCTTCACGGAGAACGCGGAAATGAGGCTCATGAGTGGCAAGACCTAACATGATCAAATCGGCATCAAGTCCATAGATGACATGGCGAGTATTGGGATCGTGACCTGGCGAATTGCGCTGCGATCTTACATATTCCATGATCTTATGTTCGCCCTCACCAGGAATAGTAGCATCGGAGATGATGACCTTCATTTTAGCCCACGCAGGATCTGTGTTGAGCTTGTATGAGCACCAGTAACGCAAGGAGGCCGCGAGAATGTCCATGAACGGTGTGCCGGGAGTGATTGAATTGGAATCGAATGCCTTTTGAACGACCTCCTCGACTGGTTGGACCTGCATTGTGCTCTTCTTGTCTTTCTGAAGCATCTTGAGCAGCTTCTCCTTGTCCTCCTCCTTCTCTTTGGCATCTCGGGCGGCGCGGAATCGGCGGGATCGTTGTTGGTTCATCTTGGCTCTGGGAGCGACACCGTCTATTAAAACAGCTTTTAGTTTTCAATGTTATACTCGAGAGGGAAGGATTCAACATACCAACAGCGATCATCAGAAGCTTGCGCGGCCGCACCATGTTCACGACACGGTCGGTGTACTTGAAAATCTCAACCATCATCTCCTCCTCATCCTTGGGCGCGGGTCTGTCCTCAGGGTGAGAACAGGGATGGACGATGCCATTCATGTCGAGGTACAAGTTGTCGAACTCCTCGCCATTCGGATTTGGCTTGGTCGTGTCGACAGGAATGATGGTGCCGTCGTCCATAGTAATAGGTGTGTCCTCGATCACCGGTGAGATGATCTTGGGGTATTTGGTGGACAGCCACCTGAAGGCAGCGGGAATACCCATCTTGACGCGGTCTGGTTGAGCTGATTCTGATTACTGTACAAAGACAAGTTCAACCCGGGCAGGCTAGTTTGCGTTCTTGCGATTCAGGGACAGGCGCAGCTAATTGCATCAGCGTCGCGTTGTCAACCGCCTTGTCGGGATGTATTTGGCGACTTCCAGGTTCGTGGAAAAATCGTGGTTGATCGGTCAAATCCCCATCGTTGTCGTAGGATTTGGGACGGTAAAGAGTAAAGAATAGAGGCGTGTACCTTTTTGGCCCTGTCGCTGCAGTTGCAGAAAATTGAGGACGGCCAAGAACCCAAAAACAGTGTGCACCCAGCCATGTGGAGCTGGCCACACTGTGAAATACGGTCAAATATGTCTTTTGCTCTCCTGTTTTTACAGTAAGGCGCGCACTGTGTCTGGAACAGCCCAGGCTTCAGTCGTTTGCAGGCCCACTTTATTTTGTAGGCTGGGCGGTGGACATCCCACGCAGCTGCTGTCATGAAGCCAATTGCCGCTGCAGCACAGAAGGGTCCCCTATCCAAGCTCCGGCTATTAGGTACACCTGTCCCTTCACCAGGCCTTGAGCCTTGAACTGATGCTCATACCTCATGACAGAGCTCTCTACCTCATAAGCCTAACGACGATATTTCCACTTTAAATCTCTCTGAATATCGGTCAACAGCCTGTCCCGTTCAGTGCCGCCCCTCAATTCCCAGGCCAAACCGAGACACGTTTTCCAAAAGTAGACGAGTTCGAATTCGAGATATAATCCTCCATGGCAGCTAACAAGCCACAACCTTTCCTCCCCCGACACCCATAGAAAACACCATAGCCATGTTGTCGACGTTAACCACCGCCCCGGCCAAGCAGTCGGTGAGCGAGACGATTCCCATTCTTAGCGGCCGCCTCAGTACAGCAACCCTCCTCGAGGACCGTCGCGCTGCCATCCTCGGTCTACGTAGCTTCGCCAAACAATACCCCGCCTCAGTTGCATCTGGCGCTCTACGAAGTCTTATAGGAAGTTTGGATCGGGATGGCGAGGATGTCGATACAGTCAAGGTGGTGCTCGAGACGTTGTTGTACCTCTTTGAACCGGACCCAGACAGTCCCGAGGCCTCACCAGAAATTGCTATGTGGGTGGCTGACGAGTTTACAATGCGCCATGAGAATATTGGGTTACTGCTGGGATTCTTGGACAAGGAGAGACTGGATTTCTACTCGAGGCTGTATTCCTTACAGTTGCTTTCGGCTATTCTCTCAGCACGCCCGGAGAGGACCGAGGAGTGCATTGTGAATGCCGAGGATGGGATTGCCCGGATCGTGGCCGCTCTGGACGAGCAGAGGGAGCCTGTCCGGGATGCTGCTGTTGGTCTGCTCACTGACCTCACGCCAATATCCACAGTTATCCAGGGTCTTGTCGCATTCGAAAATGTCTTTGGAAGAGTATTCAGCATTATCAAGGCAGAAGGCGGTCTTGCTGGTGGGGCAGAAGTGGTGGTCAACTGCTTGATCTTGATGGCCAACTTACTCCGGCTCAATCCAACAAACCAGTCCATGTTCAGGGATATGGGTTACCTGGTGGAGGTCAGCCGCCTGTTGAAAGACGCATATGGAGGAGCCCAAGAGCTGGAGGAGCTCCCACCAAGGATCGAGGAGCTGCGAAACCGAAGTGTTTTCGCTCTCCTTGCTGTCATCCGGTTATTTCTTGTCCCTGGTGCCTCGGTCACAGCTCAGAATCAGGAAGCTTTCCTAGGAGATCTTTCGCAGCCAGATAGAGGTCGTGGTGGGCGCACCAGTCGTTCCAAGGGAGACCCAATTCTCGTGGAAACTCTCCAGATCGCCTTCTCGCCTGTTGCCGAGATATCGATCAAGTCCGAAGCTCTGCTGGCATGCGCAGACATGATTAGAGGACACGCGCCAGCACAAGAAGTGTTTGCCGGCATCCAGGTGCCATCACCATTAGCTGATCTAGCAGCGAATGGGCAAGGACCTCAAGCAAATGGCAGCGCCCCTAGAGTTTATGTTATTGACGGTCTTCTTGATCTTGTTCTTGCTGTACACTCGCTACAGGCATTTGATCTACGCCTGGCTGGGTGTGTCTGCCTTAAAGCCTACTTCTACGAGCATGCTCAAGTCCGAATGCATTTCCTTGATCACGCTATCCGGGCACACCAGGCCAATGCCGACCAACTCACCAATGTGCTGACCATCTTGCTTCAGCCAACAACCGAGCTCCTTACCGCAGACCCTTACAAATACTGGTTTGCTGCGGTACTTATGCTGCATCTTCTGCACAATAATCCGGAGGCCAAGTCGTTGGCCATGAGCGTAACAGAGGGCGATGAAGCCAGTGGAGAGGAAGTTGTGACGAGCATCCAGACTATTGCGGCACACCTGCTCAGCTGTGTTGCCAAGTCTGAAGACCCTCGGGTCATCGTTGGTTATCTAATGCTGCTCCTGTGCTGGCTATTTGAGGATCTGCCGGGAGTCAACGACTTCTTGGACGAGTTCACCAACCTTCAGGGGCTCATACAAGCAGCCATTGAGAACCCACATGGCGATGTCATTGTTCAAGGACTCAGTGCCATGCTTGCTGGTGTCATCTACGAGTTTTCAACCAAGGACTCGCCAGTACCTCGTGCCACCGTCAGAGAAATGATCATGACACGCATGGGTCGTGATCGATACGTTGACAAGCTCTCGAAACTTCGTTCTCATCACCTGATGCGGGACTACGAAGTCTTATCACAGAAGCTGGAGCCTGGCTTGGACCAGAAACTACCAGATGTCTTCTTCGACGACACTTTTGTCGAGTTCTTCAAGGACAATTACAGCCGTATTCTCCGCGCCATCGACCGAAAGCCGGACGCAGAGGTCTCTGTTGTTATCAACGGTGTCGAAGAAGGCGTCTCCCGGAAACTCGTCGACTCCCTTCGCGGGGAGATCGCTCAAAAAGAACAAGGCCTGCAAGGCCTCCTGGCCGACAAGGAAGCTCTATCTACCCAACTATCACAAGAACAAGCAGCCCACGCCCAAACCAAAACCCTCCAATCCACCGACCTCGCCCGCACAAACGAAACTCTCACTGCTCTACGCGCTCAGCTGGCAGCTAAAGACCGTTCCATCCAAACCGCCGAAGCCCAAACAGCAAACATTACCAGACAGCTCACCGCTGAACAAGCCGAACACCAGCGCGCAAAGGCTGAACTCGCGAGAGCCGTCGAAACAGCAAACACACTTCGCGCACAGCTGGTAGTCAAGGACAAGACCATCGCCACGGCCGAAACCCAAATTACTACTCTTCGCCAACAGCTAGCAGCCGCTCAAAGCAACGCCCAGCAAGCCTTGGCAGAAACCAGCAGGCTCAAAGCAGCCAATGACGCCCTCCAACGGAGCCACGGGGATGAAATCCGCAGGTTACTCTCCGAGCACAAGGCGACGGAGGAGAATCTGCAGCATCAGCTCTCTGCCGCTACCAAGACCTCTCAGGAGGAGACCGAAAGAGTGAAACGAGAGTTGGAAGCGGCCAAAAAATCGGCTGGGCAGGAGACGGAGAGGGTAAAGAGACGGCTTGAAGGAGAGCAAGCTGATCTCAAGGCTACGATCAGTAGGCTAGAGGTGGATCTCATGAAGGCTAACAAATCCCACTCTGAGGGAGGCCAGAAGGTTGCAGAGCTGGAGAATAAGTTGAAAAAAGAAGCTGAGGCGAGGGAGAAGGCTGAGAAGAAGATGAAGGAGCAAGAGGAACAGGGGAAGAAGGAGGTCAATAAAGTGAAGGAGGAAGGTCAGAAGGAGCTGAAGAAGGTTAGGGGGTTGGTGGAGGAGAAGGAGAAGGAGAGGAAGGCGGCACAGGGGGAGCTGGATGATTTGTTGATGGTGTTTGGGGATTTGGAGGAGAAGGTTAATAAGTATAAGGTGAGTCTTTTCATACTGATATATGGGATGGGGAAGGCAATACTGACGCGTTTGGCCTTCAGGAACGGCTCAAGGCCCTGGGTGAGACGATATCAGACGACGAGGACGATGATGAGGACGATGATGAGGACGACGATGAAGATGAAGATGATGAGGATGAGGATGAAGATGAGGACGAGGAAGAAGAGGAGGGGAAGGGTAAGAAGAAATGAGGGTCCTGACCGCACGTCAGAGCATGATAGTGATGTAAATATGTCCCAAACAGCCATTGAGACTCAAAACCAACTACACCGCCCCCAAACGACTACGAAGTGCCCTGTTTTTAACCGTGGTAGATGATGGCTTCAATGAGGTTCAACCACTTCTAGCTCTTGAGTCTATGTTCAGTCTCCCTTTACGAGCGCCTGCTCCGATTAGGTTGGATAGGAAGTTGCGCATATCTGCAGATTTCCGGTAGGTATCGGGTTGTTTGTCTGGGGGCTTAATATTATTATTATTATTATTATTATTATTATTCCTACACCGTTCTACCCTTTTTAAAAGAGTGCGCCGGACCTTCTGTTGCTATTTACATAGGAAAACCGTGCCGTGTAGGCCGGGTGAAAAATCTATATCGGAAAGTATAAGGAAAGATAAAGTTTTAAAAGCTTGCAGGGAGTTGCAAGATAAGAGAAAGGCCTGGTGTAAGGCCTTGAAGACTGATTGTCTTCGACTTTGGTTTCAGCCGCCCCTTCTTCCTATTCCTCCTGTTCCTCCTCTTCCTCTTCCTTCTCGTCTACTCCCTCTTCAGGCTTTTCCAATTCTAGTTTTCTTGTTAGATCATGCTCTACTAAACGACCTGAATCCATAGGCCAGCCTAAGACCTTTCTCAGTAGCCGTTGGTCCCGAGATCTACCCTGAAGTATAAGGCTAAGATCCCGGTGGGTGCGGATGATATTTCTTGGCCAGGTTCTAGGTCTCGGTGGTGTTGGGCACCATATAACCAGGTGTTCAACCGTTTCCCGTCTTTCTCCGCAGTTGCAATAGGGTGTGGGTACCCCTGGGACTTTTTGTTTGAACAGGAAGTCCCGTAGACCTATTACTCCGGTGAGGGCCTGCACTAATAGGGAGCTTTGGGCTTTGGTAAGATTGCTGTATTTCTTCAGCACCTGATCAGTGAATAATAGGTCCGGTGGTCCTTCGTTTGCCACCCTTGGTGTCCGGCCCTCGGTTTGCTTTTTCCATCGGTTTTCCCACGCTCGATATAGTGCTTCCCTCACTGCCTTTATTTCTTTTACTTTCCTTGCTCCCCCTACTCTCCTTGTTCTCCTTGCCAAGGGCTTCCTCAAAGACAACGGCCTGCCCGGCCCCCCTTCTTGGATTTGGTTTTGGCTGACCCACTGGCCGATAGTTACAGCAGCTCTTTCGATAGCCGTAGGTTCTTGGTGGATGTAGAGGTTTCCGGCCTGGCCTGCGTCTCTGAAACCGTTTGTATGTCCTATTGCAAGCCTCCTGTATCGGCGATCCTGGTGGCCGTTTTGGCGCATCTGCGCCTCGCCCAGTGTATAAACACGGATTTTATAGCCGATTTTCGAAGTCTGCCAGTCTTTTGTTGAGATATAGGTCCAGTGGTGGCACCCAGGCCTCGGTTTCGAGGGTTCTAATCGGTGTGGCTTTATATGCTCCCGCTATTATCCTGAGGTTCTTTGACTGGGCTTTTGCCAATCTCCTCGCTGGGCCCTGTGGTTGGCCTTCAATTGTGGTGGGCTGGTGGTATTGCTAGCTCCGCATGCGATAGTGCTTCGAATACACTTGGTGTAGACCTCCCTGGCTCTGGTCAGGCCTGGGCCCCAGGTTTTAGCAGCAATCCTGGATAAGGCGAAGTCCTGGGTCTTCAGTTTTCCCAACACTTTGGTTTCGTGGGCTCTCCAGTTGAGTCTCCAGTCAAGCCATATACCAAGGAATCCGGCATGGGGCCTCGGTTTAACCTCTGTAGTACCTTGTCCTTCGCCCTGTGGGCGCTTAATATGTTAGAACATTCTTCGGAAATTCGGTCGTATGTTCCCAGAGCCACTCGCTGAGATAAATATAACCCCGTAAGCCACACTACCTACTACCCCACTAGCATTTACTTGTCAGATAGGTTTGACGAGATCTCTATTCAGAGGCCTTTGCTATCTTAAACCTAGCTTTCGGTACACTGCTCAGGGCATTGGATTTTTTCCCCCGTGAGATCTTCCGTTCAGGTAGTTGGTCTCTTTCTTACGCTGCACCAGGGGCTTGTGCGTCCCGAAGCACAGCTTCGATGCTACTTGATTTCAATTTCTTTTACTCATGCAGGACTCCCACAAAATTTGCAATTCAGACCTCTCAGTTATGGACCATCCTGGTGATGTCGAAAATATATCCAAGGTGACGGTAACAAGGAGATGGTATCAGGGACGTGCCAGGATTGATTGTTAGCTTGGGAGCACCGGACCTACCCAATCCCTGTGAAGTTATGAACAGACTCAAGGGGTAAGAAAAAAAGCACTGAGGAGAAGAGCAAAAGATATGGGGATTGCCCAATAACAGGATTGAACTGTTGACCTTCGCATTACTATGTACTGTTTCCAGTATTAGTACGACGCTCTAACCAGCTGAGCTAATCGGGCTTATCGATTGGTGTTCTGGATGGCAAGAAAATACCCATAAGATCTACCTCACTATCAGCAGTACACCCAAAAGAAATGGATCCAAGTGGATCAAGGGGAATTCCAGTCTTTCTTTATCTACTTCTTTCCCTTCAGTCAACTGAATATTGCACTTTTGGCTGTGCAAACCTTGTAGCGTCGGATGTTAAAACAGCAAGTCAAGCCAAGCGTTTTTTCCATACAAAACCTGGCATCACCTAACAGTGGGTCCAAACGCACAAAAGCATCTCTTATGAGAATCTCGCCCTGCGACTTACAAAGCTCAGTCTATCTTTCTGCTCACGTTCAACCCTGAATCAAATCATGGAGACTTAGAATAGCTCAAAATGACAGACACAGTAATACCACAGCATCCCAAAGCGCAAGTCATGGACCGGCGGCCCAAAAAGAAAGAGAGTCCCATCTCATCGGCCATCACGCCCTGGCTCAACTCACTGCCATCCACACTCCTGGATTTACTCAAGCAACAAACTGGGACTTCCACACTCGACGAAGCCCAGCAGAAACTCGTAGAGTCCGCCCCAAAAAGATGGGTAGTTTACGAGCCAATGGTCCTCCTCCCCAGCGGCAGCTTCGCCTCATCACCCTGGCCCTCGTTCCTCGCCTCTCTTAACAACTCCCAAAAAGAAGACCTATGGTTGTCCATCCTCGACCAGCTCTCACCACCAAAAGCACCCCTAACCCACCTCGCCACAAACGAGGGCATCCCCCTCTTGAAATCCAGCCCCCAAGAAGACAACAACCGAACCCAACAGCAAGAAAACATCCTCCGATCCCCCACCGGCCTCCACCTCCTCCACGGCCGCTTCGGCTCACCCACCTCCACCTCCTCCACCTCCTTTACCTCCAGCCTCTGGGTCTCAACAAAGCAAAACTCGCTAACCCAAACCTGGGCCCCTCTCCACACCATGTTCTCCCGTGGTAACATCAAGGAAAAAGCCCGCCTCTTATCCTTCCACTCCACCATCCCCCTCGGCTCCCCCCCTTTACACCCCCACCGGTACATCACCCCCTCCGCCCTCAAAGACAGCTACGCGGTCGACCTCTACGCCGGGATTGGCTACTTTGTCTTTTCCTACGCTCGCCTAGGACTCAAGGTCTTGTGTTGGGAGCTCAACCCCTGGAGTATCGAAGGACTGAGGAGAGGTGCCTTGGCAAATAAGTTCACTGTCAGGGCTATTACCACTCCAGAAGATTTGCAGAAGCCAACAAAAGAGCTGATAGCGGGGGCGGAAGAGCAGATTATTGCCTTCCAGGAAGACAACCGGCATGCGGCCCGTCGTATTGCTGAGCTTGGCGAGGGGGGGCAGAAGCCCAAGGTGAGGCATGTCAACTGCGGGTTTTTGCCTACTAGCGAGCCGGTGTGGAGGGACTCGTTTAATATTCTGGTCCAGGGGTTTACTTCGTCATCAAAACCAGAAGGTGGATGGCTTCATCTTCATGAGAACGTCGGAGTCAAAGACATTGAAGCCAGGAAAGCCCAGATCCAGGGGCTGCTTGACGGATGGTGTTCCGGAAGAAAAGACAACACCACCCTCAAAGCCAACGTCGAACACGTCGAGATGGTCAAGACCTTTGCCCCGGACGTTTGGCACGTCGTTTTTGACGTGTACGTCTCTCCGTCTATTACAAACTAGTCTACAGAATTAAACATATCCCCTCCCTCCGGCCTAGATTTATGTACATCTATATAATCATTATTACCTCAGGGGAGGGGGATCAAAAAAAGAATCATAAAAACCTTGTCATATCCATATTTTCCACCCAATGCCCAGAATCTGATATCACCATCAAAGCATCCAATCGTCCTCATCA
This sequence comes from Triangularia setosa, assembly GCA_033296915.1. Lineage (NCBI taxonomy): Eukaryota > Fungi > Ascomycota > Sordariomycetes > Sordariales > Podosporaceae > Triangularia > Triangularia setosa. The sequence goes on along the minus strand of MU866106.1, from coordinate 82,007 downwards.
TCATCACAAACCCCCAAAATAACATCACTCCCCTACCTCTCCCAATCCCTTCCTCCTCGCCCACCTCGGATTCATCACCATTTCCACAGGGCCAGCAACCCCCCCTAAAGATCCACCCTCCGAAACTTACTCGGTATATTCTCCTCCACCACCCACCCCCTCCCTTCTCCGCCCTGCGCAGCAGCAGCCTCCTTCGCTTTGATCTCCCTCTCCTGCCTCTGCTCCTCCTCAATCTCCATCTGCTCATGCTTCTTGAAATGTTCAATATCCTCCGGGTGCGTCAGATCCTCCAACTTTGTATTCTCATCATGGTACTTCTCCCAGTGATGAATTTCATACTCATACTCATCATCCCCATGATGACCCGGCCCGGTCCCCAGATCTGGTAGCTCTTTTCCTTCGACTAGTAAGTAGTGCAGGAACTCGTCTTTGGAGATGAGGTCGTCTCGGTTGGTGTCGATGAGGTCTAGGATTTGGCGAGCAAACTGATCGCGCTGGGCGGGTGTATAGTGGGAATTGGAGGCATCGAGGAGGCCGTAGAGTTTGAGAATTTCGGTTGGGTCGAGGTGGCCTGACGAGTCGAAGTCGTGGAGGGAGAAGAAGGATTGGGGGTCGAAGGAGTTGATGTGGTGCTCCTCTGTGGGTGGAGGGTTAGTTATGAGTTGGGGGGTGGGAGGGGAAAAGGGGGGGAAGGGGGGGGAAGTACCGGCCATGTGCCTTGTCATCCAATTGGCGTTTGAGTCTACGGCTGGCTTTTGGGAGCCTCCTTCGCCACCACCGCCGTGGTTGCCGTGGGCGAGGGCTAAGGGGGTTATCGTTGATAGGAGGAGGGTTGAGAGGTGCATTCTGGTTGGATTGTGCTGTCACGGTTGGTAAAATGAAAAGTAGTGTCAAGAGTAATTGAGTCTTAATTGGGGTTAATGAAGACAGTGACAGTCAATTGTTTTGATAACTGGAATGTTTACTTTTGGTCTGTGATGCGATGTCGTTGTTCAGACCATGTTGCAAATCCCGGGCGCCAAGGCCATCTCATCGACGTAATGCGGTGCTCGGACCAGTGAGAGGCACGTCCTTTGGAATCAGTGACATGGAACCAGGATCTTGCGAGCCGTTGCGGTTCCTTCCCCAGATCTTGATGGTGTGTGTCTCTTCGAGTTTGATTCACAAAGCCGCGGGATCGGAATTGCTTATTTCCATCTTCTCCTCAGAGATAGAGAGGAAAGGTCCGGGATGTGGGTGATCATTGAAACAGAGGTTCACGCCTCTCAGGCCGATGGCCTTCCGTTTTTGGATGGGCTGGCATGGCTGGCGAGGGGGGCGTCGGCGACCACACTTTTCACATGAGCTCCCACTCCCATAGGTCTGGCGGGGCGCAACAATTCTCGTTCTTATGTTTGCGAGAACCCCGCCAATCACAAGCACAAAGTTGTGATCGGCCACTTACTTTTCGTGAGGAACGGCGATGACTTGTCACTGCCCGAGGTTGTTGAGAAAAGATGGGGACACACATGTGGCTTCGTCAAGGGCCAAAGGGGAAGCAAGAAAAAGACGCACGTTCCCAGCTGTCAACTTGTCAAACCTGTCAAACCATCCCAGCGTTACATTCTCGTCTCTATTTACTACCACTCTTTGTCCTACCATTTTGCTGTTTGTTGTCTGCCTGGCAATGAGGCAATGGGGCAATGAGACACATGTTGATGATGATGGCCATTCTGTTCGTCAGCTCACCTTGAGAAAAATCTCAGTTTTCTCCCACTCTTTTCTTTTCTTTTTCTCTCACATAACTTCTTCAGCTATTCCTCCCTCCCCTCTCACCTCGAAGCGAGCAAGCTGCATACGCACCAACAATCCCTCGCCCGCAACCGCAGCCCAGAATTACCCAAGATTGGCCGACCCAAAGAAAAGGGCTGAAGAGACCAAAAGCCGCGCGCCAGAATTATTCCAGAAAGCGCTTGACTCTTGCAGTTTGTCCATATCTGATCTACCGTCGCATCGGCGCCTGCGGCCCATTGAGCCGGAATCACACACACTCAAACACCATTATGCCGGACTTCTCTATTGGCTATCAGCCAGCAAGTGTATCAAGCCTCGATTGGAACGACGGCGCGGCGACTTGGGGCTGGGACACACGACGGAGGACGGAAGCGCCGAAGCTGCATTACTCCCACCTACGACCCTGCGCCAACGGCACAGTCTGAGCTCGGGAGGCATCAGTTCTGATAGTCTTGCCAAAAGCCTGCTGCCTTGTCAAGACTTCCTCCTCACTCTCTCCTCTTCACCTTCAGGCTCGTTTCTGGATTTTGGACCTGCTCAGCTTTCTCTGGACTTCAGCGTCGTCAACACCATTAACCAGCAGCCCCCAAGAGACACACCCGCCCGAGAATCTCGGTCTTATTCTCATCGGCTAATACCCGAGCCTACATGCCATATCTGCAGGCCGGGCTGACGGACTCATGCACGCCAAACCATCCAAAGCATCGACACGCAGCCAAAACCCACCTAGTCGGCTCCGATCCAACTCCGGCAGGTATGTGCGATACGTGTAAGTGGCGGCTGGCGGGCGCCAAGGGATGAGACTCTTCTTCCAATAACTGGGGCTGTTGGCATGCAAGTTGTTACTATTTGGGTTTAACAAGAGGGGGAAATGGCTCTTTCTCTCAACAAGCTAGCCCTTTTTCTTTTTTTTTTTTTTTTTTTTTTTTTTTTTTTTTTTGGTTTTTTGCCAGCTTTCTCGCGCACCCGGCTTTCCGCTCTCCTCAAACTTTTCTCTTTTCAGTTCCGAGAGCCTTGGGAGTTGGTTGATAAGGAGGACCGGCGCCCCCTGACCAACAACCCCCCCTTTACTGCTCGTGTAAGCGAGAGGGTAGATATAGGAGGGCTACACAGCAGCAAGCCACGTCAGATCTGTGCTGCTCTGCTCGGTGTTACGATTTCTACTTTCGCTCGAGGCTGCCCCTCTTCTAGTTCTTTCGACGGCACCAACTAGCCCCCTTTGACCCCCTCAGCTCCTTGTTCGATGTAGACGGCTCGACCAGTCCAACCTAGACATCGACGGTGAACGACTCGATCTCGACGACACATCGGGGGCCAATGGATGCTGAAGAACAAGGAAAGTTAGTGACGCCAACCGGACATGGAGATGGAGACTCGACGACGACGGTGCACGTGATGGTGGCTACCTGATTAAACTTGGTGACATCCCGTAGGCACGCGAGATGGATGGGATCAACCGTCATGACATCAAGATCGAGCACGGAAAAACACAACGAGGTTTCCCGATCTTTTCGGATCCGGAACTTGAGGCTACAAAGTTGAGACACACAGCTACGCAAGCCACCAAATCGACAATGTCTTGAGAGAAGATCATGATGAGGAGGGTCGACATGCATGAGTGGGGACCATGAGGCATCGTTCTGGGAGGCGAAGGAGAGAGGGGGGAGGCTAGGGGATGAGTAACAGTTCGTTCATGGTGGTGGCGACGATTATATATCCAGATCCCTGATCCAGTAGGGGCGGCCGAGATGGAAATATCACTAGCTTCCTCGGGCACCTAACACCAAGCACCAACCTATCTCTCGATAACTGGCCTGGGCACTTCTTGCTGCCGCACACCCGCCAGGTTGCAAGGATTGCCGTACTAGGGTTGAGGGGGTGGCTTGGTTGCAGGCGTTGGATGTTTGAGGAAACTGGTGGTGCTTGATGTTGAGCTTTCTCCTGGGCGTGATGAGGTCAAAGGGAGAGATTTTCGAGCTTATTGCCAACCAACAGGTGCTTTTGTGGGCTAACATATCAAGATGATAGCAAGTCGGTGTGGGTGTTTTGCTGGCTGGGGATCAGGGCAGAACGGCATGGGGACATTGGCGAGCATGATCGATGCAGGCACAACGACTGGCACTCTGGTGGCTTGTCAGTGTTCAGCCATTCTCAAGGGCGACGATAAATTGCAGGGGCGAGTGAAGGGAAGCGCTGGCTCTGCGAAATATCCCACTCGTGGAGAAGTCCAAACACGGTTCGACATGATGCTCAACACCACCTCGACGACAACAACAGTGACTCACCCATGACCTTTCTCAACGACACCGATGGACCATATACACAAGCAACCAGCCCCCAACACCCACAACTCACTCGCGCACAGGAGGACGAGATTGATGACATCGAAAAAAGCATTCATTGACAGGTATGTATATAAACTACTAAAAGTACCAAGATATAGACAAGAACTTTCCTATTTCCTTATCACCCCCTTCTTCCTCCTCCTCCCATCACTTGTCCCTTTTTTTTGCCCAATCTCATTCATCAACCACATGTCCCATGTTGTTACAAAGACCATCTCCTCTCCACATCCTCAGCAGGAATCATGCCTGAAAAGTTCGAGTCAACCCTCATGTTTCATCCTCTCTCAAAACATCAAATCCTTTTTTTCAGTTCTTCATTACCATCCATTCACCTTCCCTCTCGCATCTTCAAATTAAGCATAATATCGGGGGGGGGGGGGGGGGGGGGAAAAAAAAAAAAAAAAAAAAAAAATTTTAAAAAAAGAAAAAAAAAAAAAAAAAAAAAAAAAAAATTTTTTTT
>MU866106.1:0-77419 GCA_033296915.1 Triangularia setosa | reverse complement strand
AACTCACACCCACCCCCCACCCCCCCCCCCCCCCCCCCCCCCCCCCCCCCCCCCCCCCCCCGCCGCCCCCCCCCCCCCCCCCCGCGAAACATCAGAAAACCTCCCAAAGAGTTGAACAAAGGAAAGAAAGAAAAAACAAGAAAAAAATCGTTGTTGCCTTTCACACTTCCCTGATGTTATCCCTCCCATCCCTCAAGGTACCAATCACACTCATATTCCATGTTCCTTGCCCCCACCCAACACACACACACACACACACAAAAAGCACGAAAACAAAGGCAATTCCAAAAACCAAAAAAACTGATGTCCAAAATTTCATTTCAACTGACAACAAGCATAGTGAAAAATATAATAAGAAAAAAAAGATGAATGAGACAGGCGGCCGTTCAAATCAGAACAATCGTTAAGATGGATATTACCAAATTCCGTTCCATGTCCAGGTTCAAATGCGGCGACAACAACAACAGCAAACAAACTCAAAAATACGAAAAGAAGCCCATTCGTTTATGCTTGGCAACTGTCAACAACACCACCACCCCTTCCCTCATCTCCATGCGACGCGATGCGATATCCTCCTTTTTTTGATGCAGTCATGAACATTCCCCCAGTCCTGAGACATGAGAAGAGGGAAGGGGGTGCCAACTACCACCGCAAAAACAAATAAGAAAACCTGGACGATAACCCCAAGAGCACAAATACAACTGTTGTTACACAAGCCCCTTTTCCAATGACAGCGGGAACTTGGAAGGTAGAAGAAAGAGAAAGAAAAGGGGGTATTGATGGATGAAGAGAAGGATGAACCCAACCAAAAAGCCCAAAAACCAAAACACCCAACCAACCAAAAAAAAAAAATTGCCAAAGATGCATACATAACAGCTCCTATACCACGACTACTTTTTCTTCTCAACGCACAATCACATCGACTCGATCCTGGCAGAAGGCAACTGCAAGCCGGAATCATCAAACTCGAGCTTCGGCCCCGTCCCCCAGGGGTCATACACCCCGCCCGGTCCGTACCCCGGAATCGTCGCCACCTCCACCGGAGGCTGGTACACAGCGTGAGCACCGCTATACCACTGCTGCTGTTGCTGGTCCTCGTCCCTCTGCTGCCCAACTGGCTGCGGCTCATAGTATTTACTCTCCTGCGGCTGACTCGTCGGCTGCTGCTGCGTCTGTTGAGGGGGCGGGTACATCGTTTGCTGCTGCTGCTGTTGCTGCTGTTCCACCACCGGGCTGGCGGCATGGAGCGCATACGTCGCCGCCTGGGCAGGGGGCGCATGGGTGTAGAACCCTTCTTGCGTGCTCGGGGATCTTCCAGACCCGGCGGAGAAGCTAGATGGGGAAGATTGGATCGAGGCCGCCAATCCGGGCGCCGAAGGGTAGGGGATTTCCAAGGGGAGGCGCTCCACTCCTGTGGGCGGTTGCCTTGGGATGGTCTGGTATTGAGCGTGGTGGTGGTGGTGATGAACCTGAGGAGGGGGAGCAGGATGGGGGTTGGTGTTCATCGTCGCCACGCCCGGGTTGTTGCTATCCGCGACGAAATAACTGTGATGCGGCAAGGAGGATGTTCTCTGCAAAACAACCGGGACATTTTGGTGGTGGTGCTGGTGATGGTGTTGAGGCTGAGGTTGTTGGTGCGGGTGAGGAGCAGCTTGGGGGTGCTGGTCATGGGGGTGGCCCATGGGGCCGTGGTACTCGGCTGCTCCGCCAGATGACAGAGAGTGCCGGTGTTGGTTGTTGTATTGTTGCTGGAGACTGTACCCGTTCATGTGCTGACCGAAATCGGCAAAACTCGCCGCGCGCTGGAGGTGGTGGCCGTGGGGTCCCATCATGGGAATATGGTGGTGTTGCTGCGCTGTTGCCCAGGGCATGGCGGAGTGGGATTTGGGGGTGGAGGGGGAGTCCTCGCTTCCAGTGTCTGACATGGAGTCGTCGAGCTCGGAGGAGTGGATGCCTCGTTGGTGAGAGCGCCTTTGGTGCTTGACCATGGTGGTTTTTCTACAGAAGCTGTTTGTCAAGTGTCAGTCAGTGCCTGGGGGTTTGCGGACAAGTGTCATAGCTCCTGGGAAACCTCACCTTTTCAGGCAGCCGTCATGGGCGCACTTGTATGGTCGTTTGCCGGTGTGGATACGGCGATGTCTGGCGAGACTTGAAGACTGTATTGAAGTCAGTATGGCTCTGTTGTCTTGAAGACATGCGAAGAAAGACTCACGTCTGAGAATCGCTTGCCACACCCATGGTGTTGACATTGATGTGGCTTCTCGCCGGTGTGCGTCCGGATGTGTACAGTCAGCGCGCTCCGCTGGATGAAGCTCTTTCCGCATCCTGGCTGGTTGCACTGATACGGCCGCTCGTTGGTGTGAATCCGATAATGTCTTTGGAGATCTGACTTGCGGTTGAAGCTCTGTTGTTTGATGGTTAGCTAACCTTGACCCCCTGGATCTTCAATCAACCCATGATGGCACTCTGTCACAGACACGACACACACACCAACACCCTGCCGCGCGATAACCGCCACCACCACCACCAACAACACAAAGAATATCAAAACGCACCTTACCACACCCATCCCAATCACACTGGAAAGGGCGGGCCGTGGGCTCGTTATCAACAAGCTCCATGAGTTCCATCTTCTCTCTTTCTTTCCTCTGCTTGGTTTCCCTTTGCAGTTCCTTTTTCAAGCGGGGGTTCCGAGCCCTCTCTCAGATCGGTGCGCAAAAAAAAAAAGGTCAAAGGGCCTGGCTGTCGGGCAGCGCACGTTCTCCTCTTCTTTCCCTCTTTCTTATAAGCAACAGTTTTGCTTCCTCCGTTTCGCCTCCCTTGTTTGGTCGTGGTGGTGTGGGGGTGATAAGCTCGTCCAGGGAAGTCCCAAGTTGGTGTCAAGGTGGTCTCAGCTTTCTTACGACTGAGCGTGTGGCGATTATTATTAGGTCAGGTGGTGATGATGTCGACGCTTGGTTGATGGTTCGAGTAGGTACCCTTGTTCTCGGAGGAGGCGTCCGGGCGTGATCTTCCTCTTTCCCTTTCAATGCAAAACCCGAATATTATGCGAATTCCCAAACAACCCTTTCAAACAAGAACGAATGAGCTGGTTGGGGGGGGGAAAGGGGTTTTAATTAATTTTCTGCAGTGGCCGTTGCGTGAGAGAGACGGAGCGAGGCGTCCAGCGCTGTATGTTGCAGCAAAAGGCAGGGGGAGGTTGTTGATGACGAGTGTGAGGTGCGCCTGAGAGCGAGCGAGGATGAGAGACTGACAAGGAGCAAGCAACCAAAAAGCTGGGATGCAAGCTGGACTTTTCTTTTCCAAAGACCGGGTTGTGTGTGGTGCGCGGAAAAGGCCGTATTGATGAAGGGATCGGAAAAGGACCACCAGGTTTCTCTTCGCTATGGCAACGATGATATTATGCTTGGGCCCGGGTCAGCTGGAAGAGCAACGGAGGGTTGATGAGATCAAAGACCAAAAACAACAACAGTCATCACGCAAGGGCAACATAAACAAAGGACCGTTGTGACGAGAGAGAAAGTAACAAGCTGCTACTTTTTGTCCGATGAAGCCACACACCAAGGAGGAGAGTTGAGATGACGGGTCAAAGCCAAAATAAAAAGAAGATATTCCTCACATATAAAACCGGTGACGGAGTATATGAGAGGGCATGCAGCGTGAGGAAGGAGGGGGCTGGTGTCTTATGAAGGTTCAGGCGGCTTCGTCGACCAGCATGCCACCACTGCACTGTATGGGAAGAGGAAGAAGTAAAAGCTTAGGTGTGCAAACTGGAGCACTGACACTAACTAGGGAAATCTCCGCCCACGTTGTGAAATGAAAAAAGAAGGCAGACGGGAAGGCCGGCGCTGATAGGCCAGGGTGGGATGAGACTAGGGGGGGAGGGGACAAGACGTTGGAGTCTGGACGAAGGAAAGGTGGAGAAAAAAGCAGCATGACGGGAGAGGGGGAGGGGGAGCTAAACCAAGAGGGCTAGCCAAGAGGGAAAAGTATTTCGTACCTTTTTTTCGAGGCCTGTTCTGGTGCTGCCCTGCTGCAGTAGGGCGACCGACGGTGCGAGTAAGGCAGGGAGCTAGTTCGGCAGGTTGGCCGTTCCACTTTCTTGGGGGGGGGGGTGTCGGTTTCGAAAGTCAAAGCTGTCGAGGGCCGGCGTGTGTTAAGTTTCCGAAACCAGCACCAGCATAACAGAGAGAGGAGAAAAGAGGGAGGGGTGTGTATGGCGTGTGGCAGGATTGGGGGGGGATGGTAGTGGGAAGGGAAACTGCGTGACTTGGGGGAGGGGTCCGCAGCCAGGAACCACTCACACCCAACTCTTGCAGATCGTCGACAGGCCAGAGAGACAACGAGTGACCTTTGGCTTCTGGGCCTTGCCGAGTGTCTGGATGCAGGTTCGTTGCAGGTACAGCTTGTCTTTTGGCCCTATTCCCAACAGGTGTGCGAGACCGAGTGCCGAACGAGGGAGTCAGGTCAGGGGGGCCCGGATGATTCTTAACCGTTGCTGTGAGTTGAGGGTTGTGTTTCTTCGTCTTCCGCGATTCTTGTTGGCCGTCAAAATGCTGGATATCTTGTGTTGTTGTGTGCTTCGTCCCAGGTTCTTCTTCTCCACCCAAAGTTCGCCCTTCTTTTTTCTTAAAATATTAAAGTTAGAGCTACCAACGGCGCGCTCGGTTTCGTCGTAACGGTTGACCTGCCAAAAAAGAAAAAGATGGGCTGGCTGCTGTTGCTATTTTTCTCTCACTCTCACACTCTCTCTCCCCTTACTTGAGCTGGCGTTTTTGTCGTTTCTTCTTACGGTTTCCCTAAGCTCCGAAATTGACCGAGACAGGCAGCGAAAACAGGCGGGCAACTCGTCGTCAGCCCTGTAAGATATTGACAGGGTTGCTGCTGGCACAATAGTTCGTTGCTGTCAACCTTAAGTTTTCGTGAGGTCGTTTTCGAATCTCCTTGGTGTTGTTGATTTTTTTTTTTACGCGCATAAAGGGCCAAACCAAAAAAACCTCGACTTTTGACGAAATAATAAGCGAACTCCTTTTTTCTTTTTGTGGGAAGAGGTTCGTCGGGGTGCCTCGTGGGTTATGTATCCGCACAGGGGAAGCGACCCGAAGGTGACCACAGGGTGAGTTGTGTTGGGTGTTAGACGAGATTGGACTAACGAAAGGCTTCCGATTCTCGTGGACACAAGGGTATGTAGAACCCCGGTGGCGTCTGATGAGGCTATAAGATCGAGATCACTATACCTCAGGGGATGGAATCACCTCTCGCCCGGCCGTCCAAGATGTGGGGAGAAAATATGGGGAAGATGGTCAACCGCCGTGGTGACGGGCGGCTTGCTGCTTCGTTGTAAAGGACGAACGGCAGGAAGAGTAGTAACTCGAGTGCTCCCAGGGAACTGCAGCACTGTAACGTCGAGATATTTCTTTCCTTACCCCGGCCTACAGTAGCAGTGGTCGGTATGAAGGAGACGGGAGTGTCTGGTGGAGGTGAACGCCCGAGCACACACCTGGACAGTTCGCGCTAGATGCTCTCCTGCTGCTTGTTGCTACTATACAACCTTGACACAAAACTGGTTCAGACAGCGGGCCAGACGTGCTCCGGCGATCTCGTTTTGGGCTGCTCAGTTTCGTCAAGATGGGGAGTGGTATCTTCTGTTGGAAGAGGAATAGCGCTTCCTTTGAAGAGGGTTCAGGAATAAGCCGCGTGGCCGAGCGACGGTGACACGGTGTGCTCTGTTGAGTTGAGTTGCGTCCGTCTGCGAACGCAGCACAGGGCTTGAGCACCAGCACGCGGTTGATGCAAGAAAGCCCCACGATAATTACACAATCCAACCTACAGACTTCGCCCGCGCGCAAGTCCAGAGGAAGTCAGGTGCTCGGGGGCGGCAGCGCGAGGCACCTCTTGCTGCGCAAGGGGTTTCTGAGTCGTAAAGTGAAGAAATCTGGCGACGACCGTAGCATTCGTGATATCTCGCTCCAACGTTGGCGTGTGCCGGACCTAGCCAAGGAAGGTCAAGAAGTGGGATCCGGAATCCGAACGGCAAAGATTAAAAATAAATAAAATAAATAAATAAAAAAAGGTAAAAAGCTTTCTTGTTGGTTAGGGATATGTGCACCCACCACCAGATATACATATGAACCCTGAGAACTGTCAAATATGATATTATACGGATGATAATGATAAGAGAAAAAAGAGGAAGAAACCACAGTGCCGATCGATGTGTGCTGCGTGCCGTGTCTGTCTCTTGCCTTTTCTGTTTCCTCTTCGCCGGCCGCAACAACGACATGGCAGGGAGGAGAGACGGGAAGAGGAAAAGTGGTAGAAGGCTGGCTGGGACGGCTCCCCCAGCTTTACCAAGCTCTTCCCTACCATGAGCAGTGCTTCTCTCCAGCACCCAGGGTACGGGTCAGTAGCAACTGAAGCAGCATGGTTGGGGCACTTTGCGGTTCTCCAGCAACGCAGTCATCCATTTCCGACCCCCCCTTGGGAGTGCAGTGACAGGTCCTGGTCCTGGCCTGCAGCGTTGCTTTTTACCCGAGCTTTCCTCGAAACGGCAAGAGACCGACGCCGCTCTCATCCCAAAGAGGAGTCCCTGGGGCAGCTGAGTGTATTGAACAGGCAAAGTCAGGTACAGAGATTGCCTGCCTGACAGCTTGACGGGCCCTGCAGGAAGCGTGCAGCAGCTGGCAGCTACGGAGAGAGAGAAAAAAAAAAAAAGGGCAGCACAAAAGGCCAAAGAGAGAAGAGGCGGTCGCCATCAACAAACCTCGCTTCTCTCATTGGCGTCGGTCGCGTCAGTCTCTCCCTTCAGGCTTGCACCCCTATCCCCTGCTAGAACATGGCACTAGTGCAGACGACAGCGACCGAAGTGCCTGTCCCTGTCCGTCGCGGGGCACATTCAATAACCTTGACAATTGCTTCGTGATGCCTGCCTGCCGGGGACAGGGAGGTTCCGTCTTGAGCGTATGGGTCCATGATAGTGTCCGTCATCCATCCTCTCTCTAGACTGCGAGCAATTAGCAGACTGTATGTCAAGAAACACCCGAATTATCACACGGGAAGGAGCGAGAAACCACAGACGGCATCGTCCTCGGCCTTCACTGGGAATTGGCAAATGGTGTAAAAGGAGGACCTCTCCCTCTCCGTGTCCAGTCGGGTGGAGTCCCCCTTCACAGTTTGGTAGCCGCACCCCATTCGCCGCCATGCCCAAATCGCACGGACAATTATGGCACTTGCACCGCATGCCCCACCGCCTGGTATTGACTTGCGGTTGTACTCATGTACCCCAGGTCACCCGTCGCAGTCCAAGAGGTACCTGTAACGGCCACCGGGACCCTGATCGAGACCTTCCCGGCTTCGAGAGCAACCTGACCGGTACCTGCAGGGGGGGAGGGTGTTCAAAAGACGTGAGAGTTCCCCGCGGAAAGAGGTGCGAAGCGAGGTCGACATGGATGCTACCGTCGTAGAAAGAAAGCGGGTGCTTTCCCCTGCCTGCCAAGTCCGTCATCAAGAAGAGCTGGACACTTGACCCGAACGAGAGAGGGGACGAAGAAGAGGAGCAACTCCGATGTGAAGCACGGAGCGTTCGGTGGGCCAGTGAACATCGACCCGAGATGCTGGTTTGTGTGGTTTGTGCTTCACTTCGATACTTCCTTCCAATCAGCCGTATGAACACAGTGCTTACTTGCTCTCGATATCTCTGTACTCGATATGTGAGATATGTTTGTGAGATGTGAGCGATGCAAGTCGGCCCGCAGGGTGAAGGGCCTTGCCAGCAAGGAAGCCGTCTGCGGGCTGGATAGTGCACTTCGCACACAGCACACAACCTGTTTGTTGGCCAGGAGGAAACAGATAGATTGAGAGAGCCGGCACCTGTTTCTTACTGCCGACGACGAACCCAATTCCCGGTCTCAGGTCCTGTTACACCAGCCTCCCCCTTCGCCCTTGGAAAGCCCTCGGTCCGGCTTTGCTGTGGGCACACAATTTACTGGTAGCGTAGGTATGTGATGGTTTTGTAGGGAACATTTTACTGCCACAGTCAGCTGCGACAGCAGCGAGAATCCTAGCGCTGTGAGAACGCACGCCTGTGTCGAATCGACACGGCCATGTGTGGGTGCAGTAGTATATCTAGAGGCCGCCCTAGAATGCGACCGTAGGATGCAACTGCGTTAAAGCTACGGCCCACACAAGATTGCACCTGTCATGAGAACCCCATCTCTCTTGCAGCAGGACCTCACAGTCGAGTGCGAGCAGAAGTGAGGGGCGGAGCCCACACAAGAAAAGGCAAGGGAGGACGATCCAGGCAGATCGTGACGAGAAAACCCCTGACCGGCAGCTGGGCAGCTTCGGAGACAAAAAAAAAAAAACAAAAAAAAAAAAAAAAAAAAAACTCTCAACGACGCTTGTTGCTTTTTCCTAGTTGGTATCAAGGGGGACAAAAAGAGCTTGTTGCAAACCCCTGCCGGCTAGTTCGGGGGCTTTCCAGGTGAGATACCCTACCCAAAAGATCAACAACTCGAAATGCCGACAACGGTCTAGCCATTTTCCCTAGCCGCGCCTTGAGAAATAGGTATGACTGCGAGAATGAGAAGAGAGAAAACAGAAGTAAATCGATTGTCTAGGGGGAAAAAAGGTATGGAGGAAATTGGGCCAATTGAAAATAGATCAACGTCTCGCTGCGTGTCTCTGATGCAAGAGCCCCAACGTCTCACAGATGATGACAGACAGCGCCATCGGACGTCGGCCACCGGCGCCTTTCATTCCCCTGCCGAGACCCTACTCCACCTCACCTGAACTGGTGGCTTCTCTCGCCAGGCCTTGGTTCATCACACAAGCACCGCTAATGAACATGTAAACACCGTCGGTGAGGGTGACCATGGCGCCGTCTATCTGTAATGACCGCAAATCCACGGAGTGGCAGACTTGTGTAATCGGTCCTCGTCAAACCCTCCGAAAGCTGCCCGGCCGGGCTGGGAAGCGAGAAACAAATGCAACAAACGAAACATCCAATAACAGGAAAAAGAATCCAGAACAATCCTTTCGACTGTGAGACCTCCAACACGGCTGTCCGAAGGCGCTTCGAACCGTGTCTCTCTGTCCTCCCGGGTTGGCTGTTTTCCATCCGTGTCTTGATCCTGTCGTTGCCCGGGGATAAAGGGTTCGTGCCGTCCTCTTTTTGTTTTATCAAGGTTAATACCGATCATCCTATGCATAAAAGACAGTGTTCACAAGTCCCATGGGTTATTAGCCTCTGATATTATTGTGAAAGCGGCCGGTCGTGAGAAACGCCTGTGACTGCCACGGCAAAAGGCTAAAGCGGATTGTTTTGTCCCAGGCATTTTCGGTTTCCGCGTTTCACAAAACATCAAGCCATGATGAGAGTTGCTAAACATGTTCATGGCGGTTTCCTTGCGTACCTGCAATCATGAATGCGCCGGAACTAGCAGACGGAGATTGGTCAAGCGGTGAGAATCTTGGACAGCCTCCCTAGCCATCATTAGTCGTATCGATGGATCGAACGGATAAGTGCTTTGCATACGGCGAATATCCGCATGATGAGGCATTGCAGGAGCTGGATCGTTCTTCGTAGGCACTAGTGAAAGATGATGATCCCAAAGTTGCACCAGCCCCGCTCATGATTAGCAATGAAGAGCCTCTAGTCAACATTGCAGAAGGGCACCGTCCAGGGGCCATCCTGTGTGCTGGTGTCCTGCTATCGATTCTTTGTCACCAGCAAATTGCTAGTTTTATTAGTGTACCATACTGCGGAAAGCTTCTCTTTTTCTTTTTTTCTTTTTTTTCTCTTTTTCTCTTTTTCTCTTTTTTTGGGGGGCCATATTATAGCGGTACCTGTGCTATAAACCTTCTCGGTGGTAGTGGTAAACTTGCGTGTCTTTCGAGGGGCTAAGGCTTGGGCTGGAAACTAGGGCCCAGACCACTGAATGCCCAGCAAAATATGTCCTGGGGCTGTTCGTGTTGGATGCACTTTCTATTGATTGGCCAATCCTGAAGGTCGCAGCACCGCCGCCTTCGTTTGGCGGGGCAGTCCCTTCAGTCCATCTTGAGCTATCGCACTCGTTATTGGCGGAGAAAGGAAGCTCAACATCATCCTCATTGGCAAGTAAGAGACGGCGAGATTGTGTTTGACCTATTGATCCCGTCTGACCAGGATTCCCCAGATTCTCGACCCTCGGAATGGCAAGGGAGACGGGTGGTGGACATGCCGTGGCAGTGGGTTAATACGCCTGCTATAGACTTTCCTGGGACGGCCAATATGTAAATGCAGTCGCTGTACAGAGCGCGGGGAAGAATACATATCATATACCGTCTGCATTGTGCAAATTTCGAACCCTAGAAGTAATCCTGAGGTCTGGATGCCCCGCTGGCAAGTTCGGTGTACTCAAAACACCATGACCAAACCCGTGATAGAGCCCTCCCGTCTCTCTCCATCGACAGCGATTTAACAAAAATGACGTGTGTTGCCGCTACCAGAGAGCTGAAATAGCTGGTTCTTCCAATACCATTGTGGCGTTTCTAGATGTTGCACCGCATCGCATAAAAAGGGACTGCACGAGGTTGTGGGCAGTCGCCGAGTTTAGGCATAAGGCAGTCCTAGAGACGGAAAACCGGTCGTTTTGCGGGGAAGCGACAGCCCAAAGCAACAACGGGTGGCTGAAAGGAGGAAGAAAGGGCTTCCGTGTGCTTTGCTTTGCAGAAAGTATGTAGAAGGCCGCAACGCCGGCCGCGGGACGGCTCGGATGCCGGTCTAGGTCGCTGTCGTCCTTGCGAGGAGGGGCAAGACCATAGGTCGCACTGGGCGAATGTGGCTCGAGCGTTTGGAGGAACGGGGGCCGGATGTGGAACCCACTCAAGGACAGGCACACCGCTGACTCGACCGACGGAGGGGTTCATGCTCGGCCGGCCCCCTAAATCAGCAAACAAAGAAGCCGCCGTGACATCGTTTCGCTTAAATATCGCGGGCATCGGCGAGGAGGTGACAGGAAGACCACTGGCCGGTGTATTAGCTTGTGGAGAAGGTTCACATGACGGTGAGGCGGCAGAGAATGCATCGACAAGAGAATGGTGGACGGCCTGGAGGTGTGGCAATCTCTGGAAAGTGTGGGGTTGACGGGAAGCTCTGTTTCCTGTTGGGGGGAATTCCCTCTCTCAACTGGACTTGACGCAGCAAGAAGTGACGCCTACGCAGTGTGGGGGAAGGCGTGAAGGAACGATGCAGGCACGGCTCGTAGCGTGAGCAGCCATCAAGTTCTGCCCCTCACCGCAACGCAGCCTCGCTGCAGCAATGAAAACTCTGTCTGTCTGCAGGCGAAGGAAGCGAATGACGTTGAGCAGTGATTGAGGTTATCAGGTTATCCAGGTCCCACCGCCGTGGGTTGGGTGAGCCGAGTCGAAGCTTTATTCGCTTGCGGCAAACGGCGGCTGATGGCGCTTGTGAGACTTCAATCCGAGACACTCGGCGATTTCCAAGGCACTTGCGCGGCTTCCTCTCTCAGTCCTCTGTTCCTCCACATTTTCACCTTTTTTGGTCAAAATCTGTCGTGCAAAGAATCTCTTCCGAAGCCTGAGCGCGGCCGCTTTTCTGGCGGGTAGAGTCTGTGCGCGGCAGGTTTGGTGTGCTGCCTAAGAGGCTGATTGGCAGCTCCACACCATCATGATGAACGATGGCGGGGCGAGCAGGGTTGCCCGCACTGAGCGTTGCTAGGTACCCTTGGTAAATCAGCAGGCATAGCGCCGCCCTATGCAAGTTCGTGGTGGCTTCAAAAATATCAAGCTGGTTTGTAGTAAGGGACCACGGCAGCAAGAGGATGATGAGTTGGCAGCTCATGCGGCCACGAAAACACGCATGCAAATGTACCGCAGACGAACACGGCATGATGGGATGCGGGCTGGATTAGGAAGACAAGTGCCGTTTTGGTGTCGAGAAAGAAGTTTTTAGGACTATGACGGGATGCAATCCTCGCAATCGTCTATGTACGCTCTGATATCTTCAAGTCAGAAACACACTAATATTGTGCAGTATACATGGGCGTCATATTTGTAATGCCTGACGCACACAAGAGCCATTACTACGATTACGATTTATGACCTCGACATCCATTGGACGGTGCTTTACAGTGGCGGTGCACTAGTTGCTCCTACAAGTGTGTGTGTCAGGGGCTGGGAAAACAGGATTCCGATGCAGTCCTTTCAAGTGCCGGCCTGACAGGAGACAGTCAAGTGGTAAAGTGAGCCGGTGAAGGACGGAATGCTTCCATGCGCAGACCCTTCTCATTTGCGCTTTTGTTCACACTGGAGATATCAACTGTGGGAAGGGGTCCTGAGGCCCGTGTGCAGGCGGGCTGAAAGAGAATTTGATTCTGGGACCCCTCCCCCGCATTCTGAGGATTAAGGTACCTACCTACCTACCTACCTTAGCTTCTTTGGTGCAACTCTGGCGGCGAACCTGTTGACTTGGGAGTTTGGTCCTGGACAACTTCGACGTAACGCTTTGTTGCTACTGCTCGACTCTGTTCGGCTGCATCCCGTCTCAATTACAGCAGTTCTTTTACCAATATGTGGTCTTGGATGCAGATCGACTGGCAGTTATGGCAGGAGTTCGTGAAGCCGTCTGCAAAGCACTGGCCCGTTGACCCGAGCGCAGCCAAGATGGGTGCCCCTTTTCCCAGAACGGTTTGTCTGAATATGACATTGCAAAAAGCCAACTTGACGGAGCATCTCCGTCATCATCATCGCCTATCAACAGCCAGCCAAGCGTGTGGGGTGAGCGGGTGCTCGATGTATGTGGGGCATCCAGCGGGGTGGATGACATCGCGCGCTGCTAGCCCAGCAAAGTGACGAAGGAATCAATTTCTCTCCTGATCACCTGGTGGCATCAAAGTCAGACTCTTATTTGAATCTGCAGTGTGCTGACCCACATATATGCAAAGAATGAGAAGTTTTCAGGCAAAACAGACACGAAAGACCTCACGCCTGGGTCCTGTTCTCGTCAACTATGAGCTGCTACACTAACCTCTGTCGCTGGAAACTGGTGATCTGATACAATAGGGCGGGGCGATCTCTGCAGGGATAAAACGTGGCTGCACGTGGAAGACTTTCTCTGCCCTAGGCTATCGAGACATCCAATAGAAGGCGGCAATCTCATCACTTCATCTGAAACCGAGTCGAAACAGAAAACATCTCAACCCCATCTCGCTTTCTGCCTTGATCCACTGCCGTTGCTCATATTCGGGCGACCAATTTGCCGGTCTGTAATCACGAGGTTGAAATCACGAAGGGCAGAGGGCAACATGAGAGTGAGACGAAAAGAAGAATCCACGCTGAACACAGGAAATAACAATCAACTGCAGGTTTCTATTTCCATGTCTCGGTTGCCGGACACAAAAGCTTGGAATACCTATGCTTTATTGCATGACTGCACGGACCAGGCGTTCGCGGCTCCTGCAATCCTCAGAATGCGCAGATATAGGCAATTCAGGCCAACAAACAAGTCTTCGTACACTACTGCCGCTCGCTCAGAAGTGCGCCATTCTGCAAGTGATGCAATGCAGAACTGCTATCCAATGAAAGCAGCAGCATCACAACACCAGATGCTCTCACTAGCACAGATAGACCACCGGAAATCCAAAACTTTGGAGGTTGCCAATCCTATCTCCGGTCAGCAACAGAACACCTCTGTAAATCCGATAGGATAGAACCTCACATCTCTCCGAGTCTCGGTCTCGCTCACGTCTTGGTGATGTGAAGTTATTGACCGCCTCTCGACAACCTCATATAGAGGTTGTGGCGAAACCCTTTGTGCCTCACTTGTGCATCTCTTTTTGATTTGTCGGGTGTTTCCAAAGCCGGCAAACTTCCCGGTTGGCAACCAGGGATCCGCGACTCCCTGCCAATATCATCCCCGTTGTTATGCCCTCTGCATGCAGTGAGGACTGATCACTTGCTTGCAGAATGCGAGAACTGTCCTGAGCTGCTCCATCACCGACCCATCAGTCATCACAACTTTGATCGATACGAGCACATATCATGGCTGTTGGTTTGAGATCTTCCTGTCACAAACGATTGACGAGATCGGTCATTTCGGAGCAGTCATGGTTCTGGCAGGGATTACACTGTATTAGGAATGGTACAGCCCAGCAGGGCTCAACCTCCAATCCAATCCTCAACCACCACCGACCGAATTGGCCAAGAGGGAGATGTTGGTAAATCAACGGCAAGCATCTGGATCTCGGGGATGCACACATCGTACGACGCCGATATTGTTCACCATCTCGCCGCAGACGGACCGGCCGCGGGCTGGAATTAACAGCAAGGTACCCCCGGCTCCATCCCGAGTTGAAGTGCTCACCCAGCCGTCGGCAATCTTGCTCTGTACGAAGGGGAGGCTCTTCCTTCCACCACCACCACAAGATTCCCGAATTGTCTGTGTGTGGCACAGCTATCCCCGATTGAACCAATGAATAACTGTACGGCGTCCAACTGCGTCTTTGGTGGCCCGGGAAAAGGAGCGGTGCTTCCCCGGAATAGCGTAAAATGCTGACTGATCGATCACCGCCGCAAGTGCACGGTGTAACGTCGAAGATTAGGGCCACTTTGAGACATCTGTCAAAGGCTCACAATATCGAGTATTCCCCCTCCTACATCATGGTGACAGTTCTGCCGAGTAAAGTGTCAACAACTCAAGGCCGCAATGGCAGGCCGTACCTGCGCGGACGGCGAGCCCTAAAAGTCCCAGTTGAGAGACAGTGGAAGAAAGAGGAGTTTCTTAGGGTGGGTGCAACGTTGTCTTACAGGGGATTGGCTAGGAGGGGCCAACCTGCTGCACAAGCCACATCCGCTTCACCTCGTGTGGGGGTCCAGATTGCTCTTGCTTCATGAGAACCCAGAATTCTCTCCGCGGTATTTTTCTGCCAGCTGCTTCGTAAACGGTCCTTCCCTTTTCAGCCCATCGGGATACTCTACAATGGCTGGCTCACCGCTCCAACTCGGTCAAGACGGGAACGACTGAAATTTTCCGCGATAAACAAGAATCCACCTGCAGCTTCCCAGCACCAAGCTTCCATTTTGAGAAGGAGCACTCAGCATTCCAATGCTCTGTTTACATAACCATCTTCGAGATCGCCCTCTAGCTCATGCCATTGATTGTCCCGGAATGATGCGAGCACGAACATGGCCGGTTTTGCTCTCCGGCACTTGATTTTCCTCTCACCAGGAACGCCCGCGGTCTTGGCTCGACCCGTCGTGCCCGGGCTTCCGGGAGAGGAGCCGATCCCGCATCACATTTTTTTTTTGTTTCCATGGCCAAGACCCATTTCAGGGGCGGTTATCACACGCTCTTACCCCTCCATGACGGTATGGCGGTCAGTCTGTGATGACTGGGTTGATGAGGGGCATTCACACCCTCCAACGGCCGGAGAATCAAACGCAGATCCAACCAACCAGCGAAAACCGGCATCGAAACGAGCTGGTTACGGATAGTTATTGCTGCCACGGTATGTCGCTCAACCTCGACCAGGACGCAGGCAGCGTGATGCTCCTACGCCGAGTCTATTCCCATCACAGGCGACGAGACCGAGTTACTGACAGGTCAATGCGGATGTAGTATTCAGAGACACACACACTCGTTGATAATGGCCATCTTCTGCATCATAATCCAGCATCCACTAAATCTCACCCGCAACACCATGCCTATCGGAGAATAGCGCATGCGCACTTGACTTCTGCAAAACCGTGCGGTGCAGGGCCAAGGAAACCTGGCTCTGGTATCCATCTCCCCTGCAGCGGTTCGTGGCAAACGGGCTTGATCTCCTCGCTCTCGCATATCGGCGAGGCACATATCACCACCAAAAGAGACTGCAGAAGAGTTGAAGGGCCTTCGCTCTGTTCGTGATGGCTGGCTGCTGCAGGTTGTTTGCGAATGGAACCCTCGCTGTGTCTGTCTCCTTCTAGTCTGATCACGGTCTCAGACAATACATGTCAGTGTCGATCAGTATCGGGACACGAGAAGCTTCAATGGGTGCGAGAAGAGGCTTGCACTGCCGTGGCCGAGTGACGGCTTCGCTCACCGCTCTCTTGTGTCGTTGGCGCCACTAGACTCGAATCTGGCTGGACCTATCCCTACCCAGGCAACCTGGGGCCCTGGTGCGCAGGAGGTGGCCTTTTGGTCCGCCATCGGCGATTCAAAATTGAAGTTATCATGAGCATCGGTCAGCTGCATTGGAGAAGTCGATATTGGCACAAAATGCGATTTTACTACCGTGATATGGAAATGCAGCTGGCCGCCGCCCGGGCTCCCGCATGGCATCCGTCTGAATGGTATCTCTATGGTCGTTTTAAGGTTATCTGTTCCTCTAGCTCCATGCTGTGGAACAAATGAGGCCAGGCTGTCTCCGTGATCTCTGTCTCGTTCAAGACAACTGCAGCCACCGGGTACCAACCCTTGCCTCTCTGGCCCATGCTTTGGGTGGAGGTCGGAAGTGATGCTCAGCTCACAGGTAGGGGTGAGAGGCTGTGGGACAAAGCCTCGACAACAAAAAAAAAGCCTTGGTCTCCTGAGCTAGGCGGGACACTGCGTTTGTGTGGGCTGGAATAATACACTATCCAAGTAGCATCAAACACCAGGACTCGCTTTCTGTCACGGGCCCGGCGGAGGTGGTGGCCATGGGGTACGTTCACTTCGTGATACTCTCCAGTCAACCAACTAACTATTGTCAGATACGGCCAATAGCATCTTTGAGGAAGGCACGCATGTCTTCAGTGAGGAGGGTCCAGAGGAGCACCTGCCGGTGAGGCCGTCCAGGGTGGCAATATTGAGCACTCGTTTCCAGCACTATAGATCGTTCGTACGGAGCCGCTCGGGGTCGGAACAAGCGTGTTTCTGGTGGCTGCCCTTTGAGCAACTCCAACGTGCAAATCTTTGCTCAGCCACCGCTATACTGCTAGAGAATTAGGGGGCAATGGCCATGGCGAGAATATTGAGCTTCGGGTTCAGAAGGTCAACGGCATGTCGGACCAGGGGTTTTCATTTCAAACCGAGGATTTGTCGAAAGATTTGATGACTTCAACTATTACAGGAACCTCTTTCAGCTCTGAGATTGCGACCAAACCCGGCAGAGTTGGGGCAGTGTAGTATGCTGCTGTTCTTCGGGAAGAAAACCTGATTCTGATTCCACAACGGCGATTCCGAAGCCTGGATTTCTCTCCATAATCAAGACATCTGTATGCTCCGCTTGGAGAAACGATGACCTTGTGTCGATTCCGATTGCCGAGAGGCGGAGATGAGCCATCTCAGGGGTCAGTCTTCCCCCGAGCCCGGTGGGATTGGGGCTGAAAGCTCATCTTCAACAAGGCGCTCCACCACAGTGGTTGAGGCAAGCGCCGGTGGGACTCGAAAGAGGACTACCTATCTAGGATTCCCCAGGCTTCATGGCACAGACGTGCCCACAGTGGCCACCAACTCCCGGGCTTCTTGGTGTAGCGGAGGGGTTCCAATTGACCTCATATTGCTGTTTGGTATCTTGCTATGCAAGACATCACCGCCTCCAGTTTAGCTCCGCAGGCACCAGGAAATCCGGGAACTTTCTAGAAGCCGAATCGCAATTTCGCACTCTCAACAGCCTCATTGGAGCCTGGACACCATAGGCAGCTCACCGCTCCCTCGGGATTTGATCGACATGAATTCGTCCTGGCCTGGCTAGCTGTGATGACGGTTTCGCACGTGACTACGGACAAGTTTTGGAATATCAGAAAATTTAGGACTCCTTTTGCCAGGGTGGCGGCGCCATGAACGTGCCTTGAAATGGCTTCCATGTTTATACACTATGGATACGAGTTGAGTGCTTGACTGGTCAGGAGATCCGAAACCTGCGGCGGCCAGAGTCCCTTTGCGACCAAAAGTTCTCAGATTTGAAACACTTCTCGTTCAGATTGATACTAGTGTGGCATAGAACCTGATGCTTTTGGGAAGAAGCTGTTAACCGACCTGAGACATGCAGGTAAAGCTCGAGCTAGACTGGGATTCTTCAACACGCCCAAATGTGCCGAAGCCAGTCAGGCTACATCCCACACGGCTGAAATCCTCTTACCTCACTCGCCATCCTTATCCTGGGTGACCGGTGAGATAGTGGCTTCTCTGAAGCTGCAAAATTCTACGAAACAGCGGCATTCCCGCCCCTCCCATATGCAAGGCATGGGGAGGAATGTCTCTCGGATGGGCAGGATGCACAACAGATGGATGGCTTTCACCCATCCTCCGACCCCTACCAGCAATTGCCTGGCTCGTCAAGGGTAAGAAGAAATACCACAAATCACGTCTTCTTCTTGGGTGCGGAAGATATGTCTGGCAGGGCAAGTTTCGTTGTCGTGGTTGTGTTGGTCAACCCCGCATGATCTGCACGTGGCCCGGGTGGCATTCCGGCACCAGAAGCTCGGGTTTAGCTTCCCCTTTCTCCAACCCAGCAGGGGTATGCCCGGGACTCAAAGGCCCGGATTGGCCGAGGGTCTTCAGCCATGGGCCATCTTCAGCTTTACTAGTCACACCGGGTGAACATTGGGAAGAGCCGGGCAATTATCAGGCCCCAGGATAGGCTCTTTGTTGACACGGATTCCATCAAGCAAGCGAAACTAGGGTAGGGAGAATATCGACGATCTTTGCCAGCTGAACCCTTGCTCCCAAAGTGGTGGTTCGCCCGTTCTCTTGGTCCGTTGTTCAAAATGAAGGAAATAGAATGGCTAATAATAACCAGGAGCTCCTGCTCCAAGTCAGCACCAAGCAAGCCATAGCCAACGATTCCAACAGCGTAGGGAAGCGGTCTTTGATGTGGCAAGCAGTACGTCGACCTCACCAAAAGGACGTCAGGCAAGCTGAGGTTGTCATCGACATGAATCCCTCTACTTTCAGCATTATGCGATGCTCTACTACTCCCACGACGTTTCTTTGCCACGCAAAACGTAGACTATGGATGGAGGGGTCATCAACGGTCATGATGCTCAGCATGGCTCTTTTGACCTTCATGCTTGTTGCTTTTTTTTCAACGGGCCGGCCCCTCACTCGCTCGGTCGCTGCAAGTCAATCCTTTTGAATGGCAACCTCCACTGCCGTTGCGACCATCGCTTGCTCCCCCAGTCGGACCAAATCGCGCAGAGTTTTCAGTGTTCTGCAACGCCCAAGAAGAGGAAGCGGCACTATGGCCACCACCCTGCCTGCCAGCCTCAAGCCATCGCCTGTCTTTGGCGGTGGTTGTTATTGAGGAGGCTGGTACCTACACCAGGAACAGAGTGTGAGAGGGATCGTCGCTGGAGCAAGTAAAAAGCGGGGGCTTCCCTTCACCCTTCTCCAACAGGGATCGGGGATACAAGATCCAGGCCAAGCTACTGAGGGGTTAGGGTTTCTTTCTCGATTTCGACCCTCCATGGAAGCTCAAACGGGCCAATGATGAAGACAACAACTTGTTCGGCCTTTTTAGCCTGACGGGTTAGTGCGACGCTGGGGACCAGGAACCCCGGCTCACGCTATTTTCTCGGCGCTGTCAACTCAGATGCCAAGCCTTGTCTGTGCTTGCTGCCAACCATGTGGAGGGATTCTGACGATGCCTTCATCAGGGAAGAGTGGAGCGATCATCGGTTACTAATGGGGAATGCTGGATGCGCGTAATCCGGTCAGGTCGAATCTTGCTGCTCTGCTACGCTGGTGTTTTCGGTACTGACCATGCTGTGCTGTTACAGGACAGGAGAGATGACATACATGACGAACCACTGTACGACCCAAGAGACTCTTGACAATATCCTTTAATCACTGATGAGAGAACTGCGGAGTCTATCAGGTTGACATGGGACTACTCCGTAACCGGCATTCAACAACCGTTTTACCATGCCGCATTCATTGTACACTATATGCTTATCGGGCCAGACGTTTGACTTATGTGGAATCCTTCGAAACCTGGCATGTGTCTCGCACCCGGCTAACCATGAGGCGTTGTCACCAGGGGCCGAAATGACACCGGCACGAGCTACGAGCGTGGTGGGTCTGCTTGTTGGTGAGTTCTGGCCGTCCACTTTTGGGCGGAGCACGCCGGCGAGAGGGAAAAAAGACAAAGCATGAAGTTGGAGTGAAACTAATGACACTAGCAAACGGTCTGGGCGCCACAGTCCAAGCAGCCCCCTCACATTGCTCATCCACTTGTCATCCAACTGCCTGCCCGCGATTGCACCTATCAACGGGGATTGTAATGAGGGATTCTCTGCAAGAGCATTGACGTTTGATATGCAAAGACGGGCTGTGAATGGGGCCTAGACAAGGAAAAAGACTGGCATGACTAGAAACAGGTGCAAAGAGTTTTTGCTGAGGTGTAATCGGTGCCACTACACCAGAGGGCCGAAGTTCCCGATGTCACCGGACAGATTGACACGCAGATAGGGCCTGTGCGCGTTCGGCAGCCAGGTATGTGCCCCCCCTCACTTCTGCCGTGTCTCTTCTGCCATGCAAATCCAGACGGGGTCTCGAGTACAGCTAGCTGGTTTTAGGGCCTTGTTTCAGGGTTTTGGTACAGATATGCAAGAAAGTTCAGATGGGAAACATTGACGAATGCGAAGGGGGCAGGTGATTGGTTAGTGGAAGGGGTAGGTCAAGGTAAAACTGCTGCAGGCTGTATCACGACATGCAACTGTATGTGTTGTATGTACGCATAGACAAATAAGGCCAAGGTAGGTAAGGTTAAGGCATAGTTCTTGATCGATGAAGATGGTAATGATGGGATGGAGGCTTCTATCACACGGGGGCTAGAAGGTTTTGGGGGGGGGAGGGAGGAAGGCTAGTGACGGAAGAGAAACAAATGATACTGGTTGTGCTTGGTTGTTCGCACTCGGGAAGGCGTGGACGGGTCTGAACTTGTTCCTGGCTAAGGATAGCCTTTGTACACTCAGACTAGACTAGAGGAGATTTAACATGCCACTTCTTCTCATCTGGTGACACGGACTTTTTGTTGCATCATCATTGGCGTTCTTGTTGTTGTTGTTGTCCCTGGAAGAGCTGGACAGGGATACCGGCCAGCAAGGGTGGGACGGATATCGGCCATCGCTTCCTCTCTTGGGTTAATGATGACTTCGTCGGGGGAGAATCGCGAAACAAACAAGGGCCCCGCTCCGAAGGGGGGGAGTGGTCATCGGTCATGTGGATTACGGAGCAAACACGGGGTACGGAAAATGTTTGGGGCCGGGGGTTAAGTGCCAGGGATATATTCCATCATGGTGAGGGAGACGGCGCGCGCCACGCTTCCAAGGCTTCTGGAAGACAAAAGCGTGAATTGATAGCGTCGCCGGAAGCGTGCTAGCAGTGGGTGGTAAGCCACGTGGTGAAATTTGCTTTAGAAACGAACGCCGTTAGTTAGCAGAGGTTGGTTGGGATAAGGGGGTGTGCGACAACCAGCTTGTGATGTCTGATGTGATGATGATCCCATCACATAATACACGTGGGTTTTGGGCTGTGGTTTTGTCAGGGAATCCGGGGTGCTGGGGAGAGGGGTGGGAGTTCGTGAAGGGTTCCTGAAGAAGTGCAGGGTGGCCCTGGGTTATGGGAGGCTTGGAAAAGGTACGAACCCAAAAGCTATCCGAGGGAGGGACATGGTGATCCTGGGTTTGGGAGGCCTGGTGTTGGTGGAGGCTGGATCGAAAGCTGATGGGGTTGAAATGGAGATTGGAGACTTGAAGGCAGGGCGGGGGATGGAACAAGCCGACAAGAAAAAGGAAATGAGCATAGAAGCTGGGCGTCGGATGAGGTTGAGTAGGTGGAGATGGAAGGTGAAGGCATCATGGTGGACTGCTGTTTGCCGGGAGCCGATCGATTGTGGTGGAGGTTGGCCGAGGTGAGGATGGAGATGGAGCCGGGGGTGGTGGAGGGAGCTGAGGGAGCTGAGCCCGGCTGAAGACAGTGTTGAATACGGTGTTGAAGGGATCTTGTAAGCAAACGATTGTGAGGGCTGGCTAACGCTGTGTGCTTGGTAGGCGTTGGTAGGGGTTGGATGTTGGATAATGAACTGTCTTGGGTCTGAAGATAGATTGAAGACTGCAATGGGTGATACTTCTGAGCTGTAGTCTGCAGTTGTCCAGTAAAAAGTAGACAGTTGCAAACGAACAAAAGTAGAGGGTTGTAATTCAACATGTTCAATTATCAGGACTCAAATGAAGACTAGTATGTTTGTTGGGAGACAAAGTCCAGAATTGCACCCCAAAGTTCGCTTGAGTCTATGGAAGCCAAATTTAAGAACAAAGTGGGACACATCTCAATAGACAAGAGACAGTTGAAGTCAAAGAGTCATACTGGCAGGAAGAGCAGCAGACAGACGAAGGTAGGCTTTGTAGTTGAGCCCTAAAACAGAAAGGCTTTAACAGCCAAAGCCTACTTGAGGCAAATGTGATCCATGGAGTTGGGCATACAAGGCATCGGCAAGAGCCTTTCTGGAGAACGAACAGTGCCAAGCTTGAGAGTTTGAACGCTATGCAACTGTCACAAACAACAATAATAGGAGCCGGCTTGGGAGTTGTCAAGTTGACATCTTGAAGTGTCTTCTTGATATGCAGTATTCTTGTACAATGACGGGAGTACCTGTATTAACCATCGACTTATCACAAGATAAATATTGTCAATGTCACGAACTTATTTTCGGTTTTTACTCATACACTCTTTTTACCTTCTTGCTTACTATTCCATAATACATGATGGGCTTAGACAACGTCTGAGTTGAAGTTGAGCGATGATCTGACACTATCGCAGGCAAAGTTAGACAGATCCTACCTTGCATACATCTCGCATTTTTTTGCCTTAGCTACCAGACGAGTATCGGAATAAAGGCAGGTACCGATTCTCTTCACATCCTATCCAGCTTCCCCATACCCAAAGATAGACACTGCAGTACCGTACCCATCCAACTTCTGTTTCTCAACGGTTCTTGGGATTTATGCGCTCCAGTAGTCTCCAGTTGATATCAAGGTATGTACATGGCGCATATGCACCCCGCGCCTCTTTGCTACTATCTCATGATGTACATCTCTCATGTATGGCTCTTGATACGTAGCCATGCCCGTGGGATGTGCCATCGCTTAAGTCTTTTGCAGAGAGAACTCGGTAGTTGAATCTTTTTTTCTTAGAAGCAAGCAGATGCAGGTAATTTATCTCGAACACTGAACTCGTGAAGCTAATGCAGACACTTTTGCTATGTGCGGGGGGGGAAGCAACTTGAAGCCCATTTGTGATGATACATACGTGGGGCATGAAGAGACGCGATGCTGAGAAAAAACAACGCAGACATGTGACTGCAAACTTCCATGTTTGCGTGCATCCAAGCGAGGGGTTCTTGTTTGTGATGTTGCTGCTTCGAAGCGAGGGTATATCAGACTCTAATTATACCTCCATGGCTGCTTAAAGGGGCTGGTGTACGCTGCTGGTGGATGTAACCTCATTTTTTGACCAGGGGGCATAAACTTCAACTTCAGAGCCAAGAACTTAAAATTTGAGCTTTTGTGGAGGTGGTGAACCCGAAAAATACCCTATTCTAGCTTCCTCCCGTAAGAGACCTTGACGGTTGGGATTATAGTAGTAGCTGTTATGATAAGAGCAAAGGTATGACAACTTGTGGAAAAAGATACCCAGGAAAAAGTCCACTTTTTGCCACGCGAGCTTCCATGCCGAGATTGGAAACTCAACTGTTATTGACTGGGGAGACGAATAGGACGGGAACATCTTGTGGAATACTGATAGAACATGCCGAGGGTTGTGGGCGTGTCAAGATGTGAAAGCATACTTTGATGTTCAGTATCTACAAACCTGGTGAACTACCCGAGACTGTGGATGTGGGTGTGGATGATGAGATGAGCTCAATTCTAGCCCAGCAAGTCTTTGAAACCAATACAACCCGAACCGAGGTCCTAAGTAGGAAGCTGCGGTGGTATCTTCTTGATAGACAGCTGATAGGAGAACGAATAGAACACCAAATAAATGGACGGCAGTTAGTGATCCCCATCCACACCAACCTCATGCCGAACCATGCACCCCACGTGTTGTTTCACACCTTTGAGGCCACCCCCTCTACTCGGGATGTTTTACCCTGCCCAAGCTGACCGTTGTTGTTTCTAAGCCGAAGCTAGTAGAAGACTGGCAGCCTTGGACGGGCAGATCCCGAAACGGGTATGCTCATCATTGACCACACCATCGCCACTGCATGCTCCTAAGCGATGATGGCTGTCGGCAGTGTCAACGGGCATCTGCCTGCAAAGGGAAGCCGGCTCGTAGACCAGATGATAGGGTTGGGACTTGAAGCAAGGAGAAACAGGTGTGGTATTTTCTCCGATATTTTTCTCCGGTTCACTCCGGTTGGATGCTCGGAGCGGGGAGGAAAACGTGGCTCTCTCGGACAAATAATTCTTCGGACTCGGGAGATATTCAGCTGCAGTATGGTCGGGTAGATTTGTGGTCTGGTGATTGGAAGGATGTTTGTGATTGAAGTTGGTGCTCAGTAGGGTGTGTGGAAAGGGTGTGGATGGAATCGGTTCATTCCTTTCCATGAATGCTGCATTCGGTCACGGTGTGAGAGGTGAGGAAGAGGCTGAAGTCAGAAGAAACATAGAGGGGAGATCTTATGGCTCGATTGGGATTTCAGAACTGTAACATAATCCAAAAAGAACAAAGGGAATTGATAATGTGACGTGATGGCCTGATATAAGCTACAAGAATATGAAATACGAAATGAATAATACCAAAACGTCAATCCCACGGGTTGATCAAACAAAAGCTTTTCTCTTGGTACATTGTCACTATTTGTTGGTGACCTTACCCAGGGGGGCAATAAGAAAATGCCGTCATGATATTGGTAGGGTTCAAGCTGCCGCCGCAGGAGTTACATTGGACTTGTTGCTGAAAGATATGCACAGCAGAAAAGGCACATCACACCGCCTCCTCGGTGTATGTGATGCTTACCTTGTGTCTTGGTCACCGTCACCTCGGATCCATTGTTGACATCACGCGGGTCGTATATGACTTCACAGATGGGATGGCAAGAGCTTGGTGTGCATGCAAGAGTCCAAAAGAAGAAGAGAAGCAGCACGGGGGCTATCGTGTATTTAGGAAAGTAACGTCGCTCCAAGGCCAAACAGCTACGTAGGTAACAGCTCCCAAAGGCCCAAAACAAAGCCTCGTACTTGGGCAAATAAAATCTCCTTCAATAGAGAAGCAAGGCTTAAAAACGGGCAAGAATGGATTCAAGCAGAAATAGAAGCTTAGAAGACACTGGTGCTCGACCGGTTGCTGAAAGACCCAGGCTTCAGAGCCTTCAGGCAACATATCTCAAATCACAAGCAATGCTCAAGCTTCCTTTCGGCGCAGTCATGTCTCTTACCCAGATACAAATCCCGGTTTTCAGTTTTCTTCGACAAAAAAGTGCCAAACCAAAGCCAGCGGTATCCTCAGCACTGAGGCTTTAGGATTCCCAACCCGCTATCCACGCAAGAAACCGAACATCAGAGCTGTTCATGTAGATGAGATACGAGAAATATTTTGTAAGAATTTTATTTGTATCTGGGCTCGATATACTCTAGGTTTGATCTACCAGGAAGCAGTGTCTTTGACGGGACTGCTACTTGCTCTTTGATATCTTAATCCACACCCTACTTCAGCAATTCCATAAATGTTTCAACTACTCGAAGCTTCAATGTAACTTATCACAGCATCTATACAACTCATCCGCCAGGCCATTCATGGCTGACCATTGTCTCTCTCACAAAGCCAGACGGACACCGACATAGACTGGCTAACAACTGCCCGAGTTCCACCAAGTTGCTACCCAGCTCTTTCATACTCACCTCCAGTTTAGATTTGCCCCCAAAAAAATACCCTGCACTGGCGGTCGCAACCAGGTCACACTTCAGTTTAGGTAGATAATATCCCCCAGTGCCATCAAGTATCTCTTAACATCTCCCATCCATCAGCCAACCAAGTTTTCCAGTCGTGACATCACGCCCAAAGAGCCCGGCCTCCATAGCCTCAATAATTGACTTCACTTCTCCAAAAGGCTGCAACACAAAATTTCGGAGACCCAACTTGATGTCTGGCAAAAAAAAGACAAAGAAAAGACGAAGAGCGCCGCCGCTCCATAAGACTGAAAAAAAAAGAGGGAGATGGTGGAACCCATGGCAAAAGCTATGCATCAGCCGTGAATCGAACACGGGGCCCATCGATGGCAACGATGGATTTTACCACTAAACCACTGATGCTGTTAGATAACTTATTGGAAAATGTAGGTGGATATTGGGTAAATGTAGCAGCTGTTACTAGCGGCTGAGATGCTGCCAGCTAAAACACCGCTTACCCACTGGCACAAACACATGGAGGGATAGTTCCGCGGCCCCATTGAATAGACCACTTGCATATTTGACACAGCCTCATCGTTCTCTAAATCTACCGCTGATTGTGAACATGTCTTCTATATAGCCTTTCTATCTCAAGATACCCCTAAACAGAAGGGTACCTAGCAATCTGCCCCGAAATCTGCTCCACAAACCAATCCTCCGGACTCTCGCTCAGCTTCGCCGTCTCCAGTGTCGTCAGGATTGTCTTGATGCCCACATTCACATCGCTGCTCCTCGTCGTCTGCTGGATATCTTCAATAATCCTCCTGTGATTCCCATCGAACGCGCCCACCTGCGCCAGGACCGCCTCCAGCTCCCCCAAGTCCGAAATAGCAGGGACTGGGATCTGGTTGTCAAACGCGGTGGTGACATCCAGCTGCTCAAGCACGGATCTCTGGGAGGTGGTGGCGAGGATGAGCAAACGATGCCCCTTGGGAGGTGGGGTCTGGAGGAGCGTGACGAGGGTGTTGAGGATGGAGCCTGAGAAGCGGGCGCCGACGGGGACCCAGTCGATGAGGCGCTCGATGTTGTCTATACGGGGATTGTTAGTGAGGATGTCTTTGAGAGGGGGAAAAGGAGGGGGAGCGTACCAATGACGAGCAAACTCAATGGGGACTTGTAGGCATCGGTGAATAGCTTATGCAAGTAATCCTTCTTCGCCAGCTCGTCTCTGTAACCAACAAGCGACGCCGGGGTAATGAGCTTGATAAAGGGAAAGTCGGACAACTGAGCAATCTTCGCAGCCAGTGCCGTCTTGCCACTGGATCTTGGTCCGTGAAGGAGAACGCTCATGACCCTCAGATTCGGCTGTTCCTTCACAGTCTTGACGTAAAGCATGCCATCCTTGAGGATATGGCTGATACCCTTAGAGTACTCAATGATACCAAATGGTAACACATCCTCGAGTTCCGAGTCGTCGGTTCCAAACGCAGGTTTCACCTCGTCAAGCGCATGCAGAAAATCTTGCATACCGACTTTCATGTTCACAACGTCTTCACTGACGCTGGCCGTGGTGCCCGCCTTGATATTCCTGGCAAAGGCAAAAGAAGTGGCAGACTTTACCAGACCGCTCAGCTCAGCACCAGAAAAGTTTTTGGTGCGGGCTGCCAATTCCAGAATATCAACATCACTGCCCATAACATTGTTCTCCTTCATCTTGGACGTGTGAATCTTGAG
Source organism: Triangularia setosa (assembly GCA_033296915.1). Taxonomy (NCBI): domain Eukaryota; kingdom Fungi; phylum Ascomycota; class Sordariomycetes; order Sordariales; family Podosporaceae; genus Triangularia; species Triangularia setosa. Next base: position 49,840 of record MU866106.1, on the reverse strand, counting down.
AATTTGAGACCGGCCAAATTCGTCTGGCAGCGAAATCTCAATCTGCACTTCCAAACGACCGGGACGCAGCAAGGCATCATCAATCATGTCCTTTCTGTTGGTCATTCCGATCAACAGGATGTTGTTGAGCTGGTCCACACCATCGAGCTTGGAAAGCAGCTGGTTGACGACACTGTCACCAACACCGGTGCCGCCTCCCGCGCCAGAGCCTCTCTGTTTGCACACAGCATCCAACTCGTCAAAAATGATGATGTGAAGCCCGGACTCGTCTCCCTTCTCTTTGTATTCCTTTTCGGCATCGGCAAACATCTTGCGGATGTTCTCTTCGCTCTGGCCGACGTACTTATTCAGAACTTCGGGACCATTGATAATCTTCGGTTCCCGTGCATTAAGCATCTTGCCGATTTGCCTGGCAATAAGCGTCTTGCCCGTACCGGGAGGCCCATATAGCAGCATGCCCTTGACGTGCATAATGCCCAACTTTTCAATCAACCCAGGTGGGAAAATACGCGAAGCGAAAGCTCTTCTGAAGATCGTTGAGAACTCAGCATCTAGACCACCGATACCCATATCCTCAAACTTGAAGTCAGGGCTGATAATAGCATTGGCAGCCGGCCGTTTGTTGGAAGCCTTGAGTTTCAAGGGCGAGCTCGCATCCTTGTAGAACCCAATGCTGGTGTGCTTGTGCAAGATACCCCTGGCGCGCGGGTCTGACAGTGTAGGCGGCTCCTCGCCTCCCTTTTGCGATTGCATGCTCAAGTCGGTCAAAGTAACCGTCTTAACCACAATAGCCAAGGGAACATTCTTGACGTCCATCAGCAGCCTCTGGCCTGGCGCGAAAAGCTGGTTCTGGAACTGGGAAATGAATTGCTCGGCAAGTTCGTCTTGGTCGTATGGCGCATCGACAACTTTCCTCAGTGACGCAAACCCGATCTCCACATCGATAGAGCCCAGATAAGCCTGCGCGCTCCTCGCAAAGGGGTCGTATAGCTCTCCCTCAAGCGAGTCCATCAGACCAACGCCACACCAAGTTCTCTGCGGGTCAGACAAGCTGATGCAGCCGTCGGGAAAGTTGGGGGTTGGGCGCGCTGTGACGACATAGTCACCTCCGCCTTTCATCTGGGGGCCGGTCAGGCGAATGTAGAGGTCGGGGACATCGCGGTTGGGTGGAAAATCGTTGGGCGAGACGGCGCAGCTGATCTTGTTAGTTGCTATCCAGGCCCAGACTGGTGAAAAGAGCCTACATGTTGCCGAAGATGTATTGAGTCTGAAGTGTCTTGTCTTCAACTTTCGCAAGTCTCAGTGGGACTCGGCGAGAGGTCGTCTGGCCGTATCCTCCGGCTTGCTGTCGAGAGGAAGGAGGCGCCTGGCCGTATCCTCCCTGCTGCTGACGAGGTGGTGGCGCCTGGCCATACCCAGGTTGCTGTGGGGAGCCGTATCCTCCAGCTTGCTGGGGAGGATATCCTGCTTGAGGTGGTCGTTGTTGCTGCACGTTGCGGCCTGGGAGACCGCTACCGCTGCCGCCGCCGCGGGGTCCCGAGCCGAAGAGAGCGCTGCGCGGATCCATCGAGTTCGAGTATGTTTGTGGTATGCTGACTGGTTTAGTGTAACAAGACGAGCTGTCGGGGCGTCTTACTGTAATGTAGTGTGGTTCGAAGAAAAGGACAGTTTGATATGACCAGTCGCTTTCTTCGTGGCCTCGGGGCGGTTGGTGGTCGGTAGGTTTCGAGGTCAATGGAGCCTCCAAGGGTCAGCTCGCCAGCGGGACAGTTGTCGCAGGACCACAACATAATGAGGTGAAACAGGGTACAGAGGAGAAGTTTAATGTACACGCCGCTTGGTGTCCCATGCTGGACCCCACCATATATCTTGGCAGCCAACCATCAAGGTTCAACCATCCTCACGATCGAGCTCCCAGCATCACCTGCACATCCTTACAATCTCCTCATAACACTTCACAATGCCGCTGCATTTGCTGGGCAAGAAATCATGGAACGTCTACAACACAGCCAACATCGAGCGCGTGAGGCGCGACGAGGAAGCCGCTCGCCAGAAGGAAGAAGCCGAGGAGCAGCGCATGCAGGAGCAGGATGCTGAGCGCAGGCTGGCGATACTGAGGGGAGAGGTGCCACCGCCTCTTCCTGAACCTGAACCTGCTTCTTCTGCTACTGAGAGATCATCATCATTCAGAGATACAAGGGAGCCCCGAAAGAAACGCAAGCGCCAGGGGGAAAATGACACAGACTTTGAGCTTCGCCTTGCAAGAGAGCGCCAGGAGCAACAATATCAACATCGTGATATGCTAGCACCACCCATCGCATCAAGCACCAAGGACGATCTAGTCGACAGCAAAGGCCATCTAACACTTTTCACACCCCAGCAAACCCACGTGACACATCCTGAAGTAGAAAAAGAAAAGAAGCAGTTGGCAGGGCAGGCTCAGCTCCGCCTTGGTCCTGGGACTGTGTCTGGGACAGGTGACGCATGGTATGCCACACCCGATGACCAAATCCTTTCTGTGGCCCCGAACAAAAACGTGTTTGGGAAAGACGACCCAAACAGAAAGGCCAGGGAGCAGGCTAGACTGGTGTCGAGCGATCCGCTTGCTATGATGAAGAGCGGTGCTGCCAAGGTGAGGGAGTTGGAAAAGGAGAGGAAGAAGGCGAATGAAGAGCGGGAGAGGGAGTTGCGGGAGCTGAGGAAGGCGGAGAAAAGGGAGAGGAGGCATCGACATAGGAGTCGAGACCGAGATGATGATCGATACGAGAGGCATAGGGACAGGAGTCGGCAAGGAGAAAGACAGAGAGAGAGGGATAGGAGTAGAAGTAGGGATTGTGATCGGCCTCGAAGAGACTTCGACAGACCTAGGAGCCGAGAAAGACACAGGGATAGAGACACGCGTAGAAGCAGATCTCGATCTCCCAGGCGCGCCAGAGATGAGATACGCGGTAGCCGTTCAGAAAGGACTCACCACGACCGAGACCGGGAGAAGGACCGCAGCCGACACGGACATGATGGCGAGCGCTGAATTTGACATTACATGATATCCAAGAACTTAGAACCGCTATGTAGCTCCCCAACCGCAAAAAACAATAAACAATCCTCAACGTCAACGTCATTTCTCCTTCCAAGGCAACTCGACCTTCACCTCTTTCATATCCTTTTTACACAGTTCCCCTACCGATCCCTCCATTTGTTCCAACCTTTCCATAATCTCCTTCTTCAACCCCTCGCTCGGCCCCTCCTTTCGATCACTATACACATCCACCCCCTCGGCGGTAAACAACGTCTTTTGAAACCACGTCACGACCCATCTCTCCCCTGTCTCTGGGACCTCCCCGAACCCTAAAATCTCCCAGTGTGAGGTCACAAAGAACAAGAGACCCGACCCCCGCCAGTCCCAGCTCGTGAGGGAGGTAGCAGCGGAGGTGTCGATGCCGCGGACGTTTTTGAGTGAGGAGCCGTTGAGGGGTTCGTACTCAACTATGTCGGAGATTTTTTGGGGTTCGGAGGGAGAGGATGGGAAGGGGGAGTAGGTGATGCGGACGTTGCGGGCTTTGCGCCACATGGGGAGGGTGGAGTGAGTTACGGACCAGGTGCGGGAGAGGAAGTCGAGGGGTGGGGATGGGGTAGTAGCGGGTGAGGTTGAGGTGGGGGAGGCATATTTGGAGGGTTGGCGGAGGGTTATGGGTGACATTTTTGGTTGATTTGATGGAGATAATGGTGATCAAGGTGAATGAGATATAGGAGGAAAATGGTGGTGATGGAGTGAAAGTGAGGTTGAGATATGAAGGTGAGGCGAAGCAGGGGGTATGTCCGAGCGTCTAGTTCAGGGGGTGTTACAGAACCTGGACCAACTTCTTGGTGTCTTCCACGTGCTATATTTTCCGGGTGACTGATGCAGGTTGAGCAGTACGACATGCAGTATGTATTGATGAGACAGATCTGTCAACAAATGATGATTATCTCTTGTTTGTCATGAGAAGAAAGATGAAGAGAGCTCAACTGTGTAAGAAGCAGCTGGCCCCACTAAAAGACTGTCTTTTGAGACTTGAGATTGGGACTCTACAACCAACATATATCTCGAATGAACGGAAGATTCCGCCCAAAAAACAAAACACCTCACCTGATCTGGCTCGAGTTCCAATGCAGTGCATCTATTGTTAAATGTGACAAGTGACAGCGTACAGAGGTCTTGCTTGACAGTGGTTACACAGAGAGCCGCTGAAGCGCAAACCCGCGTTTAGCGAGACCCACAAGGCTGGATTTCATTAAAGATAACTGACTTCATCTGAATTTCCCGCCACTCCATCATCCATCGACAAAGACACATCCCGTCCCAGCTTCATAGCTCCCCAACGTATAACGTAACAGACAGGAAAGCTTGGTTTCAACCCTGTTGAGTCTAGAACTCACAATTAAATATCTTGGCAAGCTCCCTAGGGCTTCAACACAGCTCAACACCCTACTTTTTCTCACGGATCTGGTCATAATTTCACTTCAGCTGGTCACGCACCACGTCACCCTCATTCACTGATATATCCTGACCGTATCAAAATGTCCGACCCAAACGAAATTTCTCTCGACCTTGAAGACCATCAGATCGACCACAATTACCCCCACCAAGATGATGAAAACGCTGAAATCGCTAGGCTAATGGGCTTCTCCTCCTTCACCACCACTGCTCGCACTCGGCGCCCTCGTCCCTCGTCCGTGTCAGATGAACACCCGCCATCCAAGAGATCTCGGCCAGATGAAGGGCCAACAGGGCCACAGGTACTTGACGGCATTCACCCCACATCCCCCAGGCTCGCCCAAACCCGAGCTTCCTGCTCTTCCATCATCAACACGACCAATATCGATGTCGACATCTCGCCATCTCCAACAGACCAAAGGCAAGATCCCTTTGTCAGTGGCTGGGGAAGTCCAACGGTAACAGCCGCCAGGGTCGACGACAACGGAGACCGCCCCAGCGCAGCAGCGGACGACGACACGGGCAGCCTAAACCAGGGGCAACCACAAGAATCAGGCGATAACCCTTCCAGCCGGGGCTATTTCAATGGCAGAGGCAGAGGCAACTTTAACGAAAGAGGAGGTCGAGGAGGAGCGAGAGGTAGCAGAGGAGGCAGTGGCCATAAGCCAAGTTGGTATGTCGACTACTACGACTCCCGTTCCAATGAGAATCCCTGGGAGTCTCTAGAAAAGAGGAATGGGCTGGAATCAGTGGGGACCTGGTTGGAGAGGAAGCCCTATCAGCCAAGGGGAGGTCAACACCAGCAACAGGAGCAGCAAAGCCAAGGTCGACCAGGCCAACAATCCGGTCAACAGCCAGACACGGCTCAAAATGAGAATGAAGCATCAGGACCAGGGGCAGCAGCAGAAGCCAAGGTCGAAGCGTTCCTTGCTGCCGCCACCTGAAACAAAAGTCTACTCCTTTCCCACATTTCTATTTTCTGTCGGGACTTTGGCTTGGGATAAGTCCAAAAGCAACAATGGACGACACCGCCTGTAACACTATACTTTGATAGTACCTACGAGACACCATGTAATTCGATGTTCTTCAGCACAACAACACATCAAACACACTGAGACAGCCAACGGCGTCACGTGATGCCTCATCCTTGTGTACAAAGCATATATGCCCAAGATTGCAGGCCTCCACTCGCGGGCTGCGTATCAGGTTGGGCACCAAGCCATTACCTTGGTAAGATAATCGACCTGTGTTGAAAACCGGAACCGGGACACTGTTCACACGACATAGCTGGGCAAGGCTCCTAGCGGATTAGAAAGCACAGAACAGGACAGTGTGTCATCATCATCATTCACCTTCACTTACTCGAACCAAAGTGGCTGACCGTCCGCGTCACGGTCATAGTCACGAGATTTTACACACATGAACGAAACGGAAAGGTATCATTACGACCTGACTAACAAACACTACAGAAAACCCTAAAAAGCAGGAACGCCTGTTACTTACAAAACCCTACAGAGAAACCCAACTGCCCCCGTCTCCCGTCCATCATTCCGTCTCATAAACGCTGCGCTAAACGGCAAAACGGAGCCCCATCACTATCCCAGCCGGCAGCATCCACCAGACTCCTCAGCTGAACCCCCTAGCACAACCCAGCCCAGTTCAGTCCCCTCACGTGGAAACGCCCAGTAACTCGGTAAGCCCAGAAGCAAGGTACAGAGGACGTACGTAGCCCACATCTTCCTTCCCAGCCATCCGGATCAGCGAATGAGCTGCTCCAAAACACCCCAAGGCCCCCTGCTCTTCACGCCTGATCTCTCCCTCTCAAACCCACCCATCCACGCCTCCTCCCGGTTACAGTACAGGCGCCTGTTCCCGCCGCTGCCGCTCTGACGTGCAGTAGCTCAGTGTCTTTCCCTGCCAGAGGAGGGGGGTGTGAGCCCAAAACTAGCCAAAACTCCCAGGGAAGCCTCCTGTTCCCAACTCCCAGTAAGATCCCCCTGCCACTCATACAAGCCAAATTTCTCTGCTCGTCCAATCACAACCCAAAACGCTCCCCTTCTAGCAAAAAGTCAGATCCAAGCAAAGAAGGGCGGGCACCCAGCGGGCGCGGGCCGCAGCGGAGCCGAGAGCGTGGGAAAAGTGTGATGGAGGGGGCGTGAAAATCAAAACAGGTGAACGGCCCAGAAAACACCCGCCCATCGGCGGATAATGCAGCAAAAAACTGCAGAAACCGACATACACACCACCCCCCTCCCCCCTTGTCCAGCCCTACAACTTTCCCACCCTCCACTCGCTGCTTTTACACAGGGGAGGAGGAAGGTGAGTGGCTATTTTTGCCGCGCCTTGTCTCTCTATCTCTCAACCTCACCCTTTCCCCAAGGCTGAAAAGCTCTTTATTTTTCCCCCTCTCCAGCCTGCTTTCTCTCGCCTGCCTCCAGAAAGATTGGGTATGCCAAACACGAAAAAGAACTGCCGCTTTTTGTTTTGGCTTGAAATCCTCAAAACCCCCGTTAGACAATAGAAAAGATTTGTCAAGAATAAGAAAAAGAAAGGGAAAGCAACAAAGGGTAGGGTTTCAGTAATCCGGGCTCGGATACCTCGCTCTCGCCTTGGTGTACTCCTTTGCGTGCTTCTTTGAGGCTTTTGTCTTGAGGGATCTATTTTTTTTTTAAAAAAAAAATTGGACTTGTTAGCTCATTTGTTTTACAAATCCATTCCAAAACGACCGACTTTCAGTTCCAGTCTCTACAAGCTAAGAGATCTCCCAGCCGAGAGGATGTGAAACCTCCGAGTTTGAGGTTTCCTAGCTTAAAAGATCGCAACCCGTTCGATTTGCGGTTTTCCTAGCGGCGAACCGGCGAGAAAACCCCAAAGCGGGGGGAAAAGTTGGGGGAATCAGGAGAAGAAAACAACTTACGCAACCTTCCTCTGCGTCCATTCCAGGTCCTCCCTCACCTCCCTCGCGTCCTCCATCCCCTGCGCGAATCTCGCCCTCGTCTTTGCCAGCCTAGCCTGCGCTTTGGCTTGAAGCTCGAGAAGCTCCCGGTGTTTAGCGTTGAGATGCCCTGATCTATTTTCCTTTTTTGTTAGCTTTTCCATCTCCACAATCTTCTGTTCTGCCTTTCACCCGGCTCTTTGCAGTTATCTCATGCAATTCCGTGTCTTTCCCTGTTTCGAGGTCCCCGTTCTTCCAGTTTCCCGGTTTGTTGAACAGAAAGAAGATAGAAAGAGATGTGGGGAGAAGAAGAAGAATGAAGGAGAAAAACTCACGTCTGCGCCTGCTTAACAGTACACTTATCCAACCCCACGGGGTCGAAGCTCCCCGCGAACCTCTCCTGCATGTACTCGTTCAAGTCCACATTCGCTGCTCCTCCTCCCATACCACCAACAACATTTCCGTTGTTGACATCACTGCCGTAGTAGTAATCAGACGATGCCAAGGCAGAGGGGCCAACAGAGTAGCTCCCCCCTCCTGTGCTCGCGAGGGAGTGCCCGTCGTCTGCGAGTTCAGGGGGGGAGACACTGTACGCAGAATCTGCGCCGCCTGCGGGGGGGTAGTAGGATGGGTAAGAGGGGTAGGGGGAGGTTTTGGCTGGGGGGATGGGCAGGGAGGTGGCGTGGGAGGTAGGATAGTATTGGCCGTAGTGGTGGGAAGACATTGTTAAAGTGGCGATGATGATATGGGTATTGGTGGTGGGGAGAAGTAAATGTGTAACCGGTGTTGGGCTGAGAAAGATAAAATAAAGTTTATGCCCAAGGTATGATGAGTGTTTTGTGTGGCGATGGTTTACCAAAAGGTTAAGGTAAGGTGTGAATGGGACAAGAGGAAGGTGTCACTTGTGAAAGTCTGTTCTCTTGGTATAGGGAGTGTTGTTCAACACTCAAGCAAACAGAGAAAAAAAAACTGTGGCGCAGTAAAGGTAGGTAGGTAGGTTTGATATCAGAGCAGAGAAGACTTGTCTTGTTGAGAAGAAAGGAAGAAAAGAGAAAGAAAAGAAATCTTCCCAACTCTGTCAAGAACACCCCCTTTATACTTTTCTGCCCCTCTCATCCTCCTGCTCAACCTCCTCCTTCCAACCGGCCGATGGCATGCCCGATCATCACGAGGGGGAGGGGGGCCAGGTAGACATGGATAAGAAAACGATCCCGAGCCAAGGGGACTCCTATTCGTTGAGCCCAAGCATACACACACACACGTTCACAGCTCACCCCCGCTTCTAAGGAAGCCCAGACCAGGGAAGGAAGGGAATGTGTGATGAGAATGGACCTAGATGGTGACGCTGACGACGGCCTTTTCCTTCAGGTCTTGGTATAAAAGGAAGTAAAGACACACCCCTACCCCCCCACCCCTTGATATCAAACCACCAACAGGCAATGGTCAATGAGGAGGGGAGGTGATCCCCGGAAGGAATTGGCCGCGGCTAAACTTCAAGCACACACAAACGAAAAAGAGAGGGAGCAGTTGGGCCTATAGGAGGAGTTTTGATTTGATCAGAGAAATGAAAGACCAAAAGTTGAAAAGAGCAGCACTTGCATATATGCCGAGAGGCGCGGGTCTATCAACCGTTTGCATTGGCCAAGGGAAACCCGGCACTCCGGCTGTAAGCCAATGGCCCAGGAAATGGTGTGGACGAGATGGGGGGCGAAAAGAGACATGGTAGATAGAGACTTCAAGGTTCAAGGGAGAAAAGATCTTGGAAATACGTCGAAGATGGTGGAGGGGGGGTGGATGTAGTTGACTAGCTGGCCGAAGGGGGGCGAGAAGAACGTGCCAGACAACATGGTTGGGATGGCGTCCTTTCTCGAGACAAGGTTCCCTCTCTTTCTGCAAGTATATGATGACGGGATGGGGGTGTGTGAGAAAGATGGGGGGATGGAAACACCTGTGAGAGGTTAGTTTCGCCGCAGGTGGAGGTCAGAAAAAGGTGACGGTCTGGATTTGTGTCTCCCGGCAGGAGAAAATTGGAGGTGTCATCAGACACTGGAACGGCAGCAGGCGAGGGAAAGAGAGAGAGAGAGACGAAACGGTAGCTGCAGATAGGCTGGCTGATAGGACTGGAAAAGACTTCCACGAACCGGAAAGCGGCGGACCGGAAGATGGCGAAGGGTTGTTTGTAGAGAGTGGATGGAGGAAGTGGAGGTATGTACCGTTAGAGAAAAAGTAAAAGCGGCGAGGTTGCTCAAGATAGGCTGACAGCCACCGTTCCGTTTCGTTGGCTCGGAAAGTCGAAAAAGGAAAAAAAAAAAGGCGGACGTCAAACAGATGTTGCAAAGTCGGGTTAGGCAGTGATGCATCAAGTCGGGCAATGTGTTGTCCAAATCCCAGAAGAAAAAGACGAATGCCTGCTGCAGAGTGGCATCTAAATTTGGGGCTTCTTCATAGGTTCAAGCCATCCTCTTACACCGTTCAAGGACTTGGCCTGTGCACCCCTCTCTATCTCCGTCTCTTTGGTAAGGGTATCTTTCCTTACTTCGAGAATCCCAAAGAAGGAAAAAGCGGAATAATGCCATTGGCCCAGAGACTGAAAAGTAAATCCCTCTCTTGTCTCGGTTTACTCGGTGAAAGTCGGTGGATTTAGTGGCTAACCAGCCTGCAAAGGTGGAGGTGCCGCCCCTGGACTGCTCCCCCCGTGTCAGTCAGCCAGAGTCCAGAATGGCATGGCAAATACTCCTTTTTTCTCCCTCCCCCCCAGCTCTGCACCTAGGAATGCAGGTTAATAAGCCCTGACATAACCCTAAGTTTTTGTGTTCCCATGCCTCCTTCTGCTGCAAGGCTTTCTTCCTTTCTTTCACCTGCTTTACCTTGGTACATGGCACTAGCAGACGTGGAGACAAGATTCTGATATTATACACACATATGGGCCGAGTATATGTCGTGACTCCCGGAATCCGCTTTACCGAAGGAAGGTTTTGGTATAAACCCAGGCACAGGCACCCGCTGTCTAATTCCTGCCTTTCCGGTTTTCGGTGCTCCGTCGTACGTACCCAGGTACGGCAGTAATGTGATGTCGTTTCTTTTGCAGCTGCCATTGATATTGAGAGTGTTGAGTTCCCGAGACTTGCTTCATCCATGGTGAGAAGGGAAGGTGAAGGGTCTCAAATATGTGCATATCCTGACTGGCAGGTGGGAGGGAAAGCGGTGAGCCGTACCGTGTCCCTGATGGCAAGTCTTGGGAGGGCTGACTGTGGGGATCAGAGAGTGAGTGGCCGGATGAAGGACCCGACTTGTCCATTGAGTAGTGGCTTCCACCTCATATCCAGCTCGGTAGGAAAGTGAGCGAGTATCGTTATCAGAGGATATCATCCCAGCCCGCAGCCCAAGTCTCTCGCGAATCCCCCTAGACCGCTACATGCCAACAACCCCGGATCAGTCCTAAAAAGCAGCTCGGATAACCGCATATAGAAGCTGCTGGGAAGGAGGCCGGGAAGGAGGGGCATGACCTCCTCCCCATGCGAGACAAATAACGGCTTGCCGGTTGTTTCTTCTTCTTTGAGCCGACCCAATGGCCGAGGTATTGTGGGACAGAGGATCAACCACTGATGAAAGTGTAAGAGAGAAAAAAAAACCGCCAGCCTGGACCCGCTGTGGAGGGATGGATGGTTGGTGAGCTAATAACGAGTGTTGTTCCTGCAGGTTTGACTGGACGTCTCTAGGCTAGCCCGTTGGCGTTTTTGCTCCATCCTTTCCAGTTGAAGAATATGGACCAGACAGGGCCGCCAGAGTAACGGGAGATAGTACCAAGTAAGTATTGCGTCAGAATGAGCCAGTCAACGGCCAGGCTGTGTAGGCGCTGGGCTTGAGGATCGGTAAACAGGAACGAGGTCGGAGGTATTCTTCACCTTGGTCTCAAGTGGAATTCGCCAACCTTCGATGCAGGAGCTCGGGGAAGACAACAGTGCAGCATGTATGTCGAAGGGGGAGGGGAGGGGGGACAACGCATCAAGGTAGGAGGCGTCTTGCTGCACGTCCAGCCGGACGGGAGGTGGTGTGTGGTGCCCGCACTAAGTCAAGGGTCAATGAGTTGCTCGCGATTCATTGGAATTGTTCGAGAAAATCCTGAGGACTTTGGCGAAGAGAATGTAACTCTCAGAGTAGGAAGCTGGAACGATATGCAGTCAAACGCAGACATGCGTTGCGCCAGTGCCGAGCCCTTGATGACTGGGCACGATTTTATAGGACGAACGAAAAAGAATGACGGCCACGGCCGGGCTCCTTCTCCATCATTCCCCATCGAGGCCCCTCTTTCTAAGCAGTGAATGGCAGGAGATGATAAGTCCACACATGTGCCCTCGCGGCTGCTCGGAGGCGTCATATAGAGTTCGGAACGACGGGCTGTCGCCTTTTGGCTGGTTCGGGATTCATATCTTCTGCGTACCTTATATATGCATGTGCAAGGAAAGAAAAAATAAGGCTTGGCGCAACCAGGTTTCGTGTCGACCTGCGGCTAGGGCTTTTGTCAGAGAAAGCTGGACGAATCATCAGAAGTGGTTGATGCAATGGAAGGAACCGCTCGTAGGACAAACCACCTGCCGTGACAGGCTCTGGAGATTATCGAGGGCGCAACACGAACAAGAGACAGACGGAGGCCCCGCGGGTGTGAAGGTGATGGATGTTGCCGGTGCCGTGTTCAGTCAGTCTCCTTTCTCAACAGGATCCCCGCGTGTAAGCCGAGATGCAAGACATAGAGCAAAACACCCCCCCTGCCTGCCACCCTCTCAAGCTGCGTGGCAGCTGCAGAGCCAACAGAATCCATGCGCTTTCCCCAAATCCCCCTCACTCCAAAGCATATATCATGGCATCATAAGTGATCCCCATCGCGGGGTTGGTGCGGTTCTGCAAAACTGTGCCATACTGCTACTGTCTCTGGGAATCGCACGAGGTAAAGGGGTCACTTTTTTGGCATCCGAATTGTCCAATGAGATCCATAGTGCTATATGTGTTGAATGAGATATGAGATTCGAGATGACGTCTACGTATTCTTTAGGGTCAATAAACCACCCAACCCCAAGAACGCCGCCCATGCAATTAATAAACATACACATCGAGCCGGGCTGCATTCGCTGCCGTCGCCAGCCAGATTTCTTTTCTGTAGTCTTCTCGTGTTGAAACCCTGACAATCATGCGAGCGTTGCTTTAACCAAACACCTTGAGGAAACCCCAGATTCCAAGACCGCTGAGAACCGGGATAGTCAGGTTATCGTCCCAGCCAAAGAGGTCAACCACCTCGCTTGCCGCAGCCACAAACCCAGACCACAGACTCATAACACCAAGCGCGAGTCCTCCAGAAATAGTCGCCTTCGCCGGGGTCAGGCCCACCGCATCCGCCAAGAGTTGAGGGAGACGGAGAGTTCCAGTGAACATGAAGTTCTCATCTCCCGGGAAAGGCCCCTTGGTCGGGGCGAGCCACCCCCAAAAGTACACAGCCGTCCCGACACCGACAAGGAACGCAGCCGAAGAGCCAGCAAGGGACTTGCCGCGGCGGAGGCGGGGGGTGTACCGTCCATAGAGCCTGCCAAAGGTGCTTGCGGCCGTATCACACCAACTAAGCAGCAGCGTGGCCATAACTCCGACATCCTTGGGGAAAAAGTACAGAGCCGTCCATGCGCCCAAAAGGTAGAAAATGACACCGTTGTAACCGGAAAACTCGCTCTCGCGCATCAAGGCTCCTAGGACCTTGACGTAAAACCGGTTGAATGGCTGGTAGTGATGACGCACCACGTCCACGGCGGCGATGGGTATCAACGCACCCATGAGGTAGGGGCACACAGAATAGGTTTGTGTCCCCGAGAGGTAGAGCCATACGACAAAGAAGCCGATGGATACGTGCAGGGCCTTCCGGGGTACCTCGTGCTTGTGCACAAACGTCCTCCATTGCCTGTGGATTGGAATCAGACCGAGTGGACTTGGGCTGCGGCTAAAGTCCCGCCAGCTCCATCCATAATAAGGTGAAGGTGTGGGCAAGGAGAGATGCCCGTTCGTTTCTGGCGCTTTTTCGCCCGTGCTCCCGTTGGGTGTCGCGATCGCTGTTGTCGTCGCTGCTGTCGCGATCGGCTTGAGGGCATTGGATGCCGTCTTTGCAGTTTTCCTGGGGCTTAACTGGGCCACCTTTCGTGTGTCAACCGGGCTGCGGCTTCGCGTCCGGGCCCTCTGGAGTTCCGGGCTCTCATCCTCCTCAATATCCTCGTCAACTGGTTGTGGTGTCGCCAGCCTCCTCCTCGCCGCCGACCGAGTCATCGGCCCACTGTACCCATCCTGTCTGCTCCCATCCTGCTCTGACGGCGTCGGGCTCGGCGATATGACGCGTGGCGTAGATGGAACGATCTGCTTTGTTTGGCCAGACATGTCGTAGGGGAATGGTGGTAGCGCTGGCAGTGAGACACAACCGGCGACAATGCGTGGGAGACGGCAGAGCTGCAACGGCCAGAGGGAGGTGGGGAGGAACCGGTCTTTTCTCGACAGTGGCGCTGGGTCGGGCGAGAAAGGGGCGAGAGCATTAAAGACAGCCTGGTGGTATCGAAAGAAGCCTTTGACTTTTTCCGTGGGATCCAGTGTGGTGTTTGGGTTGATGCGGTGGAGTGTGAATACTCCGCCGCATGGCTGGTGCGAAAACGCTCAAATCCCGGCGGTCCAGGCGGAAAGTTGGGTGCGTTGCGGGCGAATCGGTGCGTTCTTGAATCCCGTTTCCCGTTGGGCGGTGCGGGCTTGGAGCGGTGCTGGAGGAAAAAGCGAAGAAATTTCGGCTGGTGCGGGAGAGAAAACGCAGCGGGTGACCGGGGTGCTTGAGGCCTCAGCGTGCATGTGACACTGGTTCAAGATGGGTTCCAATGTCGCTCAGTTGCTAGTGTCTGCTTAATACCCCTGGAATAGCGACGAATGAACCCCGTTTTCAACTCTCAAGACAGTCTATTAAAAAGAGGTGTTGCGAGGATGACCGTTTTGTGCTCAACGGTGCTTCACAACCAAGTCCCAGCCAGCTCCTGCAGCCCTCCACATTCTGCCATCCCACCTGCAAGGAATGACGTTACCGCCTGTTATGCACACAACAACTGAAATTTATGCTCTGAAATTGGCTGCAAACGATCGAGTTCAGATGGCATCCCGTGGGTGGTCATCAGACTCGAAATTCGCCCATTTCCTAGCTGATTGCCTCATAACAATTTACCTTAAAAGCCACGTCGACATCAAGAAGCATGGCAAAAGCTTGGCCCATCTCTGACGACATCATCAAGCCAAACCTCAATATCCTTTTGCTCATGTGCTCATGTATGGCCCGTGCACCCTGCCGCAAGGGTGGTCCAGTCTTCCAAGTGCAATTGGTGCTTATCGATAAGCTGATAAGCTTTTCCGATATCGAACTCATCCCCGACATTTTTTGGAGGCTTTGAGCAGGCAGTCAATTCGGCGACAAGCAGACCGAGAGAGGGGCAAACCTCTATTATCAGACCCAACAATCGCAAGACCCTTCAGATGGCACCAGTTCAACCGCGCGCCAAAAAGGCCCCCAGATCCTGGGACTCGACTCTTCCGCAATGGATCCTCGACTATTTACAGACATCTGGCTTTGAACAACCAACTCCCGTGCAGAAGTCAACCCTCGATCTTTTCAGGGGGAACAAGGATGTTGTCGTAGAAGCTGTCACTGGTAGCGGCAAAACTTTGGCTTACCTGATTCCAGTGGTCGAGGTAAGAATGTCTGCTGTTGTAGTTGTCCCGTTGGTATGCCTGCTCACATATTGCTGTGCCTAGAAACTCTTGCGCGGAGACGAAGCGGCCAAAAGGCACCATGTTCAAGGACTCATCCTCGCTCCTACCCGTGAATTGGCGCAACAGATCTACAATGTTTGCGTCAATCTTATTAAATTTCATCCTCCATCCGCAGAACAACTTCAACATGACAAAGACGAGAAGCGAACCATTACGTCCGAACCGGTGGTGTACCCACAGCTTTTGGTGGGAGGAACAACGAAGGCTGCCGAAGACCTGAGCTCGTTCTTGAGGTTATCACCCAATCTCCTTATTGGTACACCCGGCCGTCTCGCTGAGCTGCTCGCGTCGCCATATGTCAAGGCGCCTGCATCCACGTTTGAGGTTCTGGTCATGGACGAAGCCGATCGCCTGCTGGACCTTGGCTTCTCTCAGGAGCTAAATCGCATTCTCGGATATCTGCCCAAACAGCGCCGTACTGGCTTATTCAGCGCTTCCCTCAGCGATGCCACCGAGCGCTTGATCACGACAGGTTTATTATACCCCCATCGCATCACCGTTCGGGTACGAAATTTAAAGGATGGTGGCGAAATACAAGAGCGCAAGACACCAATGTCTCTTCAAATGTCCTACCTCATTGCCCCTGCCAGCCAAAAGATGCCCGCCCTCTGCCAGATTCTCGAAAAGCTCGACCCTAGGCCGGCCCGATCCATCGTCTTCTTCTCTACATGCTTCGCCGTTAAGTACTTCGCCCGTGTCCTCCAAGGCGTTCTCCCGGACGGGTTCAATATCGTCTCCCTCCACGGCAAACTCGAGCCCCAAGTCCGCGAAAAGAACTTTGAGCGCTTCGTCAACTCCACCTCCCCCTCCATCCTTCTCACAACCGACATCGCGGCACGTGGTCTCGATATTCCACAAGTGGACCTCGTGGTTCAGCATGACCCCCCGACGGACACAAAGGTCTTCATCCACCGCTGTGGTCGCGCTGGTCGTGCCGGACGTCGCGGCTTAGCCGTGGTGTTCCTCCAGCCCGGCAGGGAAGAGGGCTACCTTCAACTCTTAGAAGTCAGACAGACACCATGCACACCGCTCGGAAAACCAGTGATCACGCTTTCCGAAGAAACAGCCAAGGAAATTTCCTCCAAGATCCGGAAACAAGCAATCGCAGACAGGGAAATTTACCAACTTGCCCAGAGGGCCTTTGTCTCCTGGGCAAGAAGCTATATTGAGCACCAAGCCTCCTCCATCTTTCGCATCTCCGACCTCGACTGGGTCGACCTCGCCCACGGCTACGGCCTCGTCGAACTCCCCAAAATGCCCGAAATCAAGGGGAAGAACATCGACCGCTCATTAGGCCTAGGAATTGACACCGAAGCAATCCCGTTCAAGGACAAAGCCCGCGAGAAGAAGAGATTAGAAGAGTTGGAAAAATGGAAGAAGGAAAAGGCCGCCAGGATAGCCAGTCAGGAAAATGCCAACGCAGAACCAGGGCAAAAGAGGAAGAAGAACGAGGCGTGGAGTGAAAAACAAGATGCGGAGGAATCAAAGGTTGCGAGAAGAGAGAAGAAGCGGAAGAGAAGGGAAGCCGAAAGGGCTAGCAAGATGACGGAGAAGGAGAGGGAGGAGCATACCAAGTTGGAGGATTTGATTGAGAAGGTGAGGAAACAGAATGAGGAGAAGGCTAGGGAGGAAGCGGAAGAGAGGCGGAAGGAGAGGGCGGTGCTGGGAGGGGACGGGAAGACTTTTGGGGCGTTTGGTAAGGGTGGGCAAAGCAAGAAGAGGGTGGAGGAGGAGGAGGATAGTGATGAAGAATTTGGGGGGTTTGATGATTAATTTGGTTTATATAAGGAAGGGAAGGAGAAAAATAATAAGAAATGATACCCCAATGTCAACGTCTAAAGAACTTTAGTAGAACAAGCTGTGTTTGTATATTTCACCGCTTTTTACATCTTTACATGCAGCTCACAACTAGGAATCTATAGATTCAATGATGTTTCCTCGACCCCAACAACAAAATATCCACATTTCATGAATTGATCTGTGTTCTCTGTCCTCTATAGCCAGTGCTAGCGCTCGTTTGTACCCGGAACTTTCTTTTTTTTTTCCTTATCTTATCGAAACCGGCCAGACTTTGAGGGACAGCCATATATATTATAACCCCGAGCATCGATCGGAGGGGTGGGGGTTCGAACATGCTGCTGCTTGTAAAGACCAACTCAAGACGACACGAGGGGCCGTGGAAAATGCTGGCCGTTGTTTTGTTATGTACCAAGGTGGTTGCAATCTTTGAAAACATGGTAGGTACCTAGATACCTAGGGTATGGTGACAAAAAGCAAACAACGGCCAAGCGAACGTTGAGCATCCATCGCTCTCCCCCCGGCCAGCATTGCATCAATACCTTATCATCCAAGTAGCCGCAGTGATTATAGGTAATTTGAACCTTTTGATTTTTTGACATCTCTTTGGTCTCGCCTGCGGAAAGAAGGGAGGGGAGGATGTGTGTTGTGGAATGAACATCTTTTCCGCTTGCCTTGTTATCTCTGCTACATATCCTCCTCACTTGAGCTGAATCACACTATTAGAGATGTCTCAAGTCTGTCGTTGTTGACGGAGCCCGCGGCTGGCATTGGAAAGATGAATACAGCTCAACGTATATTACTTGTGATTCATGATTGGGAAAAAGGTGCAAGTTGTCCGAGGTGGATGGACCCCTCGGGTCACGATGCCCTGAATACCGCACTCTGTCAGAGGTCAGGGGCAAAAAGGGGATCCCACATCCAGACCCTCCACTCACAAACACCCAAGCTACGTCAACAAAGCTGGACAAAGAAATCTCTATCATGACGGAAAAATATTCTCTCGATTATTATACATCTAGCCAACAAACACTCCAGTGCACAGGATAAGCGTCGTTGCTTCTCTTCATTTTTTGTCTCCCAGAAAAGTGCTCTCCCGATCTATGGCTCTATAGTTCTCTTTTGAAAGCACACTTTTTTTAATCGCCCAAGACAAAAAAAACTCAGATACAATTCCCAGATCCCTGCCCATAGAGTATTATAGCCATACACAACAAAAGAAATAGCGAAAGGCGCTTCATCCCGGAAATGCAGCAAAACAGAGACCGGAAAATAAACACCCTTCCCAATGTGTAAAAAAGCGAGCAACATGCAAGATGCCGCAGTTTTGTTGATGCCCCCGAAGGCATCCTGCCTGTTGTTGGTCGTTTTTGTTTTGGTAGCTGTCGTTCAGGTCGTAACAACAGCAACATCGAATTTTCTCCCCCCCTATTCTCCACCATCATGACCCCCCCCCCCCCATCCTCCCTTCTCCACTTTTGTGGAGGATAGAGCGCAGAAGCGACATGTGGAAGTGTCTGCGACTCTACCACCACTTTTGTTGGACTATTGCCGACATGGACTGTTCAAGTCGCTTATTTGCCGATCTCAACACCGCCAGTGGCACCTATTGGAGGTAGAGTTAGCATTGTTACCCAAAGCATCCTTCATTCCTGCCAAGACAAAAACATACCAAGAGCCTTCTTGATGTCACCGTAGATGGCGAACTGGAAAGCGGTAAGGGTGCCGACCATGAAGAGACGGGCACCGATACCGGTGTAGGAGCCCTTGAGGCCGAGCTCCTTGGCGATCTTGATGAGACGGGCGGTGGTGCCCTCGCCGGGAGCGCCGGGGGTCTTGTTGATCTTGCTCAACATGGTATCGGCGGGCTGAGAAACGATGGCAGCGGCGAAACCGGCAACGAGACCGGAGCCGAGGTTGACAACAGTCTGCATGCTGTCGGCCATGTCCTTCTTGGGGAAGACCTGGTAGACAGCCTCGGCGACCTTCTCGTAGACGACGAACTTGGCCATGGTGTAGGGGATCCTAAGGATTTTGTCAACATATATATCCTTCGTTTTCACCAACTTCAAAGGGGCACATACTGCTTGAACAGAATGGGGCCGAAACCGGCATAAAAGGCACCAACACCCTCGTTCTTGAGCATCTTGCCGAAGCCACCGATGAGGCCGGAGGCGTAGGTGGGCTGAGAGACGAGACGGATACGGGTGGCCTCAAGGGGGCAGAGGGCAATGTCGGCGAAGAACTCGGCCATGGCGGAAGAGGCGAGGTAGACACCGGTGCGGTACTTGGAGGCGTTCTCGTAGCCGAGATAGTTGATGGCCTGCTGCTTGAACAGCTCGTAACCACCGAACTTGAGGGAGCCCTGGAGGAAGTAACCGGCGAAGGTAGGGCCGACACCGGTGAGGAGGGCACCAGCACCCTCATTCTTGATGACCTGCTTGAAGCCACCGATCATGCCCCTGTTGTAGGTGGCGGGGTCGAGCTGGATGCGAGTCTTGACGCTGTAGAGGAGGCATCGGTTAGTTTCGATATTCCAGCAAAGCGCATTCGTGTCGTTTCGGCGCGACCATGGTAAGGACCTACACATCGACGGGGGTGAGGGCACCGTGGGTGACGGAGCAGCAGATAGCGCCAGCAAGGGCGAATCTGGAGTAGAGGGCAACGCCGCTCAGCTGGGGCTGGGTCTCGGTCTTGGTGGCCATCTTGAAGACTGTTCAGAGGACTGGTGAGATTGAGTGGAGTTGGTTCTTGAAGCTCGGGGGCGCGAGGATTCAAGAAGATCGGGAGTCAATTGGGGACCTGGTGGGAGAGTTCCGACGTCGTTTGGCAGTGGATGAGCCTTTTTGGAAAAAGTGAGGTCGGGGCGGGCTTTTGGGAAAAAGGGACCTTAAAAATTTGGTCCGGCAAATCCCGGGTACACGGTGGGCGTCAAAACAGCGCACGGCCAACCAACCGCTGTGGGTTTTTGACTAAGAGGGCCCACCCGCTACGACCACGGGTTGACATTTATGTGTAAGAGATAAGATAACAAACCCGGATCGCTTGGCGATATCTTGACTCTGAACTCTGAAATGTCTCATAGCATAGCCATTGGCCTACCGGTATGTTCCCTCATACAGCTCAAGACGTGAAATAAGAGCAAAGGTTATTTTGAGGGAGGCTTGTCGCCAGTTGGTAGCGCAATGCCATCATGCCGCCATGTGCCGCCTGGGCATAACGGACCTGTCAGGGCAGTCCCTTGACGCATGTGCCTTGCTGACTCGATGGGAAGCCTTGCGCTCTGATTGGCTGCCCTGTTGATCAATCACTGACCTCGGACACAACGACCACCCGGTGTCTCTGATGGGATGGATGGTGCCTTGCATCTTCAGATCTTCAGGGTCTTCATGTTATCGTTGTAGCAATTTTATGTCTTTTTTGCCTCATGTGCTTTGCTACAGTTTACCCTCTCGCCTTCCTCCTCAGCTCATCAGTCAATCTCAAGAGATAAAACTGTCTTGCCTCCGCCGGCAGCTTTTGGAAGCTATTCGCAATACGCCCTATATCTTGCCGGCCCCTTTCATATGCCGCCAGATCGCGGTTCCCGTAAACGTCTCTTCCGGCAGCATACGAATTCTTGTCAAGATCCCGGAAGAACACATTGACTGCAACGCTCTTATCCGAAGTTGGCGTCGCTGTGTGCAACCACAAAGGCGGCAGAAACAGAACCTCGCCAGGACCTAGCACAGCCTCGTGGGGATGTGTCTGTGCTAGCTCGGGCGACCCAAGAGACGAAAACACGTCGATGCTGGAGCTGGAAGCACCGGGGGGAAACGACAGATGCGCAACATCTGATGGTGGGAACAGGATGAGCCTCTTGGAACCCCCTATTTGGCAGTACACATTTGCCATTACCTGGCCTTATCAGTATATAATCGCACCAGCATTCGGGCAAGGCACTTACATCGTAATGCAGCCACATATTTACCGGTCCAGACAGCCTCAACACAGAACTGAACAGGTTCTCACTGACCAAAGCCAGCTGCTCCGGCAACACAAAGTCACCAGCCAAGGTTGGGAAGTCATCTGCCAACACCGACGGTTTCTCTGTAGGTTTCTCGTGAGAGAGCGCCCGGAGATACAGCCTGCCGCCTTGCTCGATCTTTTGTGCCAAGTCACCGAATTCGGTTGTTACGTATCGAAAGTTCTTGGCGTTGAAATCCATGACTTGAGTGGCGGCTTCGTGAGCAACAACCTAGGATTGTTAGCTAACGCATATCATAGCGACAGTCATGATAGATAATTACCTTGCGCTTGCTGCCAACTTTCTCCGCCAAGTATTTCAGATCCCAAGAGGCGACACAGCTGCCCAGATCCAGGCCTTCCAGCACAACTGGACGCCCACTGCGGACAATCTTGGCGAAATCGTCTGCTGTCTTTAGCTGCATTCGCTCAATAGTCTTGATGCCTATGCTCGAGTCTCCATTCTGAGACTTTGTTTGGATAGGAAGACTCCGCTCTCCTGGAATGATGTCGACTGTCTTGTCGTGCACCCAGTGAGGAAGAGGCTCAGCTGTGTCAAGACCCGGTAGGCGCAGAGAATACACGCCTTTATTCCAGAAGGTGCCCATAGAGAAGCACGTAGCGCCGCCCCCGACAACCACAATCCTGCCGTCAGCTGTTACCGCAGCTGAGTGTCCAGTGTAGAGCGCACGAGGTGACACATTGGACACCAAGCGGCGAGTAACCTTGAACTCTGTGCCTGTAACTGAGAAAGCCACGATCTCGTCATTGTAGCCTAGAAGATGGTCTCTGGCCACGCCACCCAGCAGGATAAACTCATCGCCGTGTTGTATGCAAGTCGCACCGAACCTTGCTACCAGCCAGCTGGAGGCATCGCGATTGGAACCCGGAGATGGTTGTAGACGAGTAAATGTGACGACAGGCTTCTTGAGGTCCGAGATATCCAGCTTCCAGGACACCACCTCCTCTGTGAAGAGCGCATCCACCAAACCTCCAGCATGTATGCCGCTGAAAGTGGCAGCTGTATTGCTGCTCTTGACACCCAAAACACCTCCATATCTTGCCGCGAAAGTGTCGCCTCTGATATCACACTCAATCCACCCCTTTTCAAGGTGGTAAAGCAAGCACCCGTCAAATGTTGAAGCTTTACCTCTGCCATTCACAAGCAATGCCATCCCTGAGCTTCCAAGTGCCGTGGCAGCCGGTCGATAGAGTGGTACGGGGAGATCGTGTGTCCGAGTCCAAGTATTTGTCTTCTTTTCGAACAACCAGCAGTCCTTGAGAGGGCTGGAAGGTGGACCACGTCCTCCTACAAGCAAGACAGATTCCCCGAGATCTACCAGTGAATGGCACATTCTGCTTGTTGGCCCTCCTTCCCCAAATGTGAGCCCACTTGCTTCCCCTTGAGTGAACAAATCGCAAGATTGCAGCCTGTTCCTCGTCCCCAGTCCAAGAACATTCACAACCTCTGATTGCCTCCCCTCCTGAGAAATCTGCAACGCCGCTGCAAACCTCCTCTGCCCTCGAGTTCCCGTTGTCTCGTCAACTTGTGTCTGCACTTTCACCGCCGGGATTTCCAGAGCTGAATGCACAACCGGAGCCGAACACCTCTCCCCCACCGTCCTAGCCCTCACCACGCAATAGTGACTCCCAAAAAGCGCAAACTCCTCCCACTCATCAAACTCCTCCACCTCATCCAACCCCACCCTCTCCTCCTTCGACAAAAACGTCTCGTCCCCCCAAGCCTGCCACAGCGTCCAAACCCTCACCTCCTCCCACCCCCTCTCCCCAAACCGCCTGTATTGATCCCCCACAGTAGGGTAAACCTCCACCGACTTCAACTGCGTATTCAGCTTATCAAAATGGCTCAACATCGTCCTCGCAAACGGATGCTCCCTTCCATCAACCAAAACCTGCTCCAGCAGCGCAAACTCCGCATCCCCAACCGTACTCGCCCACTTAATCACCCCATCCGCCCCCTCCCGTTCCATATAAGTAATGCTCACCTCCGCCACAAAAATAAACTCGCACTCCTCCTTCCAGCCCGCCCCCAAAACCTCCCCCATTGCCCTCTCCAAGGTTTTCAAATCCCTCAAATCAACGCCCACCTGAGAATACTGCTCACTATCCAGCACCACCGGCCCCTTTCTGACCACCTTCCTCTCCCTCTCCACCTCTTTCCCGCCTTCTACAACAACCACCTTTTCCACCTCTTCAACAGCCCTCGGCAACCTCACATTAGTCAACCACCCCCTCAACCCCTCCTCCCCCATCACAACCCCTTTCTTCCGTTCCATCAACTCCAAAAAGTCCACATCCACAAACTTGACCCCTTCACATTCCTTGCCATACCGCGTCAAGCACTGCCACGGCAAAACATCGCTCCCCGCCCCCAAGTTCACCACCACCTTCCTCTGTTTCCCCTCCCGGAGCGGTCTCTTGAGGAAGTCCCTCACCAACACATCAATCACTCTCAGTCGTAGCCAGTACCCCCTGTTGATCAGCGGGGCTCGGCGCTGGTATTTCGAGACAAAGTACCGAAAGAAGGGGGGCTCGGAGGGGTAGTAGGTTTTCTCTACGGAGCGTTTGGAGACGATGGAGGAGGAGTTGGTCTGAATCCTCTATAAGTTTAGTGTGTGTTGCTGTGAAAACGAGAAGAGAAAGGAGGGGGGAGACGTACGCCCATGACTTGATCATCCTGAGCTTTGGCTGCGGGGGATTTGGCGTTGGGGTCGCTGGATTGGTTTTTTTTGGGCTTACCCATTTTCAATTTTGAAAGTGAATTGACGCAAAGAAAAACGAGTGAAGAAAATGAATGGGCGAAGATGTCTAGAAAGACTGTGCTGAAAGTTGCATAATAAACCGAGCGAGAAGTCAAGCGATGAGTCTCAAACGTCGCCCAAAGTGGAATTTCATTCAAAGTGAGAATTTATACAGTGTATTCCACTGTGTGTGCACACTGTGCCCTTATACACCCTCTCCCCCCCGCTGATTACAATGCCAACCTTCAAATCAAATATGGCACCACGAATTCCTAACGCCGTCCAGATGCATCCAGTATGTACTCGCAGAAATTAAACAAACCTATCCATCCATTTCCCACCCAGTAAATCAAACCACCACCCCCCTCTGCGACCACCCACCCCTCCCCTTCCACGCCCACAACACCAACCCACACGCAAGCCAAACGCTCCCCGTCATCGCCCAAAAGGCAGGCGCATAGCACTCAACCCCATAACACAGATTATCACCACCGCTCCCATCATCACCTACCGACTGCCTCCTCGCTCCCTCCTGATACACCGCCGAATACACCAACCCCCACATCGTCGCCCCCAGCGCCGGGAACATGGCCACGATCCCCCAGTTCGTCGCAAAGTTCTCCACTCCCCAAATCACCGTGATGATGATGGGCGTCAGACTAAACACGGCTCCATACCCGGCACCCACCAGCCCTGAAATCACCCAGAACCTCTCCCCGTGGCCTTGTACCAACCCCGACGCCAACCCAGCTAACCCCAGCGAGAGCATCACCGCAAAGAACAACAGGAAAACCACCCTCGACACCGAGAACCTTTTTCTCTGCAGCTCCGTGCTAGAAGCAATCTGCACGTGCCCCGCCTGGGGACTCGGCGCCAACAAGTCCGTCAGCGTCCCTGTCAGCAACCTCACAATCGTGCTCGTGATTCCCACAATGCTCACATGCGTCGCCGCCGACGTCTCATGTTCCCTTGTACCACCAAGCCTCAGCTCCGGATCGTAAAACGTCTTGATAACCGTCCCCATGTTATTAATAAATGCCTCCCCGGGTCCAATCATGAAGAAGAACCCAAGCGCAAACAGCCACATGGTGTGATCTGTCAGAAACCTCCTTGTCTCCGCGTTCAGCACCCAAGTCTTGATTTTCTGATCCTCTTCCTGGTCTTTTCTCGGATCGAGGATCCCGGCCCCAATCATGTCCTCCTCTTCCTCTTCCTGGTCGATATCCACCCCTCCATATCCTTCTCTTGTAGCCCCACCATTAGATAGAATTCTACTCCCATCGAGTATGCCGCTCCGTTCCAGCTCTTCAACTGCCTCCTCAATCAACTCCTGCTCATCCACAATCCTCAAACCCACCGCCCCAATCACCCCCACCACCGTCAATAATACCGACAAGAACCCAAAAAACCTCACCACATCCACCTTCCTCCCACCTGAATCCCCCGGTAAATCCATAGAAAACAACTTATCCCCCACCTGACTCAGCCACATCCCGCTCAACCCAAAAGCCGCAATCGGAACCGCCAGCGCCAGTCCTCTATGCCTTCCCCTCCCAAAATTCTTCGCGCACGTCGCCACAGCACTCAAATACATTGAACAAGTCCCAACCCCTATCCCGATAAAACTACCCACCAAGCCCCAGTACACTCCCTCCGGATTCCCCTGTTGTCCCCAATAGAAAAACGTCGCTGCTCCGGCATACCCCAAGCCAAAAAATGCTGCTGATAGGAGGGAGAGAGGGGCGGGGCCGACGCGGTCACAGTAGTACCCAAGGAGGGAGACGGGAATGTACATTGCAATGGAGGCGGCGGAGGCGAGGCCATTGATGCGGTATTGGGAGTAGTGGAGGGTTGATTGGAAGGTTGGGGCGTAGAGGGAGAAGATAGTGATGGAGCCGGCACATAATGAGGAGAGGAGGGAGGAGAGGAAGGAGGTGAGGAGGGCGCGGCGGGTTGCGGAGGGGTTGTTGGGTTTAGGGTGGTAGCGGCGGCGGTAGCGGGAGGAGGTTAGGGAGCGGAGGGAGGAGGTGTCGGAGGCTGGGCCGAGGGTGGAGGTAGAGGGGGTGCGGTGGAGAAGGGGGGCGGTTTCGGTCATCTTTGGAGGTGGGTGTTGAGGTCGTCAGGTAGAGAGTTGAGGGTAGGTCGTGGCGAGAGGAGGAAGATAGGTTCAATCGGTCAGTTTGCCGGGAGGTTCGGATTCGGGGGTAGGGAGTTGAGGAGTCGAGACAGGTACACGTAGGCGATACCGCCTCGAATAACTAAACCGCGTGTACCCCCTGTCTCACCCAGCGCATCTTCATCCACGTCACCGCAGCGCGCGCACCTCGAGAAGAGTTACCGAAAATGAGAGTGGTGAAACGATTGATAATGAGTAAGATGTAAGCAAAAAAGTTCCGAGGCCTGTGTGACGATGTCTACCAGGCAGAAACGTCAAAATCGTTGGCAGAGTTGCACAGCAGCGATGATGGAGAGCTGAAGGTTCCAGGTTGTTGAACAAATGACCTCGACCGCTGGTAGCCTGCTCCGAGAGAAAGAAGTGTGCCAAGAAACGATCTGCCGAGCGGGTCTGGGGAAATCCGATAAATGCCCGAAGAGGCCTGGCTATTTGGACTGTGCCATGCGGTTGTGCTGACTGTGCACTTAGACATCATGGGGATGAGTTGAGCATCATGGCAATCTCAAGACATCATTATACTACATACAATATGTGAATATTGCACCGAAGCATCCTGCCAATGTGGATCTGTCTACGCTTCAAACAGTAGCTATAAATGCCCCTCAAGAATCATGAAGCTATGTTTAACGTAGACATTTAGAGACTTATAGGGGGGCATTAACCCCCATACATTTCTCAAACAATCTCGCCATCACCACCACACCTGCAAGCCCATCAATGACCATAATTCGCATTCTTTCGAATATAAAATCACATATTACGGCTACTGAGAAAGGTCTTAGGCTGGCTTATGGATTCAGGTAGTTTATTGGAGTATGGTCTGGCGAGAAAATTAGAATCGGAAAATCCTGAAGAGGGAGTAGACGAAGAGGAAAAGGAACAGGAGGAACAGGAGGAACAGGAGGAACAGGAGGAACAGGAGGAACAGGAGGAACAGGAGGAACAGGAAGAAGGGGTGGCTGAAACCAAAGTCGAAGACGATCAGTCTTCAAAGCCTTACACAAGGCCTTTCTTATCTTGCAACTCTCTGCAAGCTTTTAAAACTTCATCTTTCCTTATACTTTCCGATATAGATTTTTCACCCGGCCCACATGGTACGGTTTTCCTATGTAAATAGCAACAGAAGGTCCGGCGCACTCTTTAAACAAGGGTAGAACGGTGTAGGAATAGTAACAATAAAATCACATATAAATCAATGTTTTGCAATATCAGCAGTACGCTACGGTTTTAACGCGATTCTCACTGCCCACAAGCTGATGCAAGCCATGTCCTCATCAACCACACTCACACCGGCACATTTGACATACTGCAGCCATTGCTATAAGATTCTTCAACAGGCAGACTCCAGAGCTGTGAAACTGGCTCAAGCTCCCACCTCTCCCAACATGTCAAGAGAAAAGGAGCAACCACGGTATATATATTAGGCCAACCACACTGCTTTCCCACAGACCAGCAGCCCCGACACACTCCCAAGGTCTTGTGGCTAAGTGGTAAGCATGCTGCCCGGGGCCATAATTGCCTTCACCCCCGGGGTTCTCTCATCAAGAGCTTCCTGCTCGGTCCCGCGCTGCCGCGCAAAACCCTAGGGTTGGCCGGCGAGCGTTTTGCTTTCTTTCTTTTTCTTATTGTGTGGGATGCTTTATGCTCTTTTCGTTCGTTGGTGTGGGATGCTACGTTTTTTCTTTCTTCTGTTTCTCCTGTGTTGGGCTGCGACATATCTATCATCAACGTTGCGTATACAGTGACGAAAAACAAAAGAGCGACTTAAGAACCGCAGTTAAACCTGAGCCCGTCGTCGGCTTGCTGCGACACCATCACGGCTGTAAACTCATAAAGGTAGATTTGGATTGCTTCAGATGCCAGTTAAGCTTTGAGTAACACTTCTGCTGCCGTGCAGGTATCTTATTTCTAGAGTTTCATGTTTTGGTCAAGAAATGGAATGAAAGCACAGCTGAAGAGAGACGAACGCTGTCAATCTCGACTCTATCGATGCAAATCAAAGTCTGAGCGAGACTGTTGTTTGAGGATGTTGAATGCCGTACGGCCATATCATCATCTGCCAATAAACCGAATATTCCCTTTTGGGTATGTCGTATAAGTGATAAATTCCGCTGTAATATTTTCAGGGGCTGTGTTACAGCTAGCGAAGCTTTCACAAGACATCGTGGCTAACATGGGCATTGGCATTTCCAACGATGTGATTGCTTGTCGAAAGAGGTCTTGAATGTTGCCTTCAATACTGGACTTCATATCAGTGATGTGGTGATTTCTATGCTGGAGGTTTATGCCGTGGGGCATTTCAGACTGCATGCGTTACAGCCAACGAACAGAGCAGCTTGTTTTATCATGGAACAGAAGCAGTCATGCCTTTGATATGTTCAACTGTTTTTGGGATAACCAAAAATGCGCCCGCAGTATGGCTGGCCACACAGCTCGATGTCTGCACGAAGACGCAACGTCTACAGTTAGACCCGGTTATGTACTCTTTACAATGGCACCAACACGTCTTCGTTTCCGTCGCCCGGAGATATTCGGAATTGATGTCGTGTTATCGTGGCGCCCTTATTACATGGCAATCTGCCTCGAAGCCGCCAAGGCGGTTTTGCAGACCGGCAGCTCGATGACATTTCCAACGACCCACACAGCCTCAGATCAAAGAAGGGAAAATTGATCGTCGCGAATGCCAAATGGAAGGATTCTGGAACAAAGATGCCAATCACCACATGATCAACCACGTGCGGAGACCCGATTTGGAGGTTGTTATTCCCGGGTGACGTTGAGGGACCAAAGGCTGAGGCCTGAGAGGGCATACGTGGTGTGATGCCTGAACTTGCTCCGAGGCTTGAGCTGTGAGGCTACTCGAGCAGCCTAGCATCTTTTGCCCCTTGCTTGCTTACCCAGTGTGGAGCTTCCATTGTTCTGAAAACCCAAGTTAGCGGCAGTGCTCAACCTCATGTGATGTCTAGTTATGACGGTCAAGAACTCAATAGGCCTAGCAATTGCGGCGTCGCCAAAGGCGCATGTTCCTGAGGATGAATGAGGCATTCTTCAGTTTCCAACTGTAGTTCCAGAAGGAACGCCGAGATCGTCAGGACACAGAATGCTGTCATGCTGTGTTACATTCCAGGTGTCCTAGCTAGAGCCATCGTCCGAACGGCGTCCGTCCAACTAACAGCCAAATATCACTTGAATGGTACTGGCTATCTGTTGCTATCTGTTGGCTGTGGATTCGACACTGCCGTTGTCGGAATTCGGCACATCGTAAAAGCAGACAACTTGCACAGCCACGATCAAATATTTGTTTTCCTTCAACTCGACTGTTGCGGTTGACAGTTGTGCTGCGTCATGTCGCCTGCATCTGGAAGTGGTGTGTCGCGCAGCCCACGTCCCAAGACCTTGGCATCCATCGTTGCTGGCCAGCCAACACTTTTGCGCTGTACGTAGTGTATGGGACCCATGAATCGGGATAAAAGCCAATTTGAGCATGAGAGACTTCTAGACGTCAGTATTCGGTGAACAAGAACTGTCTCGTCGTGTTTTTCGTGTAGGAGTTTCTCTCGTGGCTTGTCAACCGCTGTTGGACTGGGCGTAGCCCGGTGTTAAGCCCAGTGGGGCGATCCATCCCTAGAAAACACCCATAGCGGGCACTACTCTGCAGTGACACAGACCCACAGCGGGCGCTACCCTGCAGTGACAGACCCACAGCATCCCCGCCGCCATTTGGGAGCTCTCAGTGTTCTGCCCCGCCAAGCTGCTCACTGTTCGCCTGACCATCCTTCGCCGCGGGACGTATAAGACTTGGGTTGTGCCATGTCCAATCTTGCCCATCCAGCCAGATCGTCATCCCAGGCAGCTTAACCATTGAACACCATCTTTAAATTATCGCCATCATCAATCATGTCCAGCGGCACTAACAGCATCCCAAAGGGCAAGGCCCCAGAGTCTACTAATGCTGGTTTTCGACCTCAGGGGAACATGGTCGCTGTTGTGCCTCCCAAGCCCGAGGATTTGCAGAGAAGCTATGCGACAGTGGTCGACGCAAATGCCAACCCCAAGGGCTGGTACGGTAGCATGGGTATGCTCTCCCCGGTCTAGCAACACCACCCCCAAGACCTCCCCCATCGCTAACAAGAGAATTCTCCAGTCAACGGAATCGGCACTCTCATCGGTACCCTTGGTGCGGTCCCCTGCTGCATTTGCTGCCCCAACCCATATAAATCCGTTGGCCAAGGCAACGTCGGTCTTGTCACCAAGTTCGGCAAGTTCTACAAGGCTGTTGACCCTGGTCTCGTCAAAGTCAACCCCCTGTCCGAGACCCTCATCCAAGTCGATGTCAAGATTCAGATTGTGGAGGTCCCTAAGCAGGTCTGTATGACCAAGGACAATGTCACCGTTCACCTCACCTCCGTTATTTACTACCACATCATCGCTCCCCACAAGGCCGCCTTCGGCATCACCAACGTCCGTCAAGCCCTCATCGAGCGTACCCAGACCACTCTTCGCCACGTTGTTGGTGCCCGCGTCCTCCAAGATGTCATCGAGCGCCGCGAGGAACTCGCCCAGTCCATTGGCGAAATCATCGAGGATGTCGCTGCCGGTTGGGGTGTTCAGGTCGAGAGCATGCTCATCAAGGACATCATCTTCAGCAACGAACTGCAGGAATCCCTGTCCATGGCCGCCCAGTCCAAGAGAATTGGTGAAAGCAAGATTATTGCCGCCAAGGCAGAGGTTGAGGCTGCTAAGCTGATGAGACAGGCGGCTGATATCCTGTCTTCCGCCCCTGCCATGCAGATTCGGTACTTGGAGGCGATGCAGGCTATGGCCAAGAGTGCCAACAGCAAGGTCATCTTCTTGCCCGCGGCTAACCAGACCATGCCCAGCACTCAGCAATTCGAGAATTCCCTTGCTGGTGGGTCAGGGAACAAGAATTACAACACCTTCGAGGAGGGGAGTAGCAGCACGGATCCCGGGTTCCAGCAGGCTATCAATGCCAGGATCATTGAGAACATCTAAGTCGACTGGATGAGGCAGATTCACTTTGACGACAACTCTCACTAAAAACACCCGACCGGACAAAAACACACGAAAAAGATCATATAAATTCTATCAGCAAAATGTTTTACAATACCCCCCGCTGCGGCAGTTTGATACCCCCTTGTTTTGTACATGACTTTGGAATGAAGGGAATGGAAGGAATGAACCATGGCCAGCATGATGAGGAAAATCTTAATGTGAAGGACATACGGAGAGAGAGAGAGAGAGAGAACCAGCGAGAGAAGTATCACTATGGAGCTTTGCGTCTTGCTTTTTGGTTTGATAGTTGCTAGGCTTTATTTTTCTATGATGCCTCGGATACCACCTTCGCTTTCTTTCTTTGTTTCTTCTTGTAGCATGTATTATAATTGGTCTCACCCTTTCTGGTGAAACAATAGGAGAATTATCTACCTTTGGGCTTTCAAGGTAACGATACGGCCAAGGGTAAGCATGTGAACTTATCGAGCTTGTGCCTCTTGATCTACCAGGTAACTGAGGTGGACAGCATTGGCTACGAAGATCTGCATTCTCAAATCTAAAGTGAAGCCCAGATGCTTCGTTAGAAGGAGAAAAACGACACGCAAACCTCCTGGACGCTTTATCTACGAATCCATGTAGTTTAAGAACTGATTTAAGGCATGACTGGGTATCATGTATGAAGCTCGGAACATTTTGGCAATGGAAAAGCATACTATAAACAGAGTTGTCAAGCAACAGGCCGGCATCTTGGCTTGTTTAGGACAGGCAATACCAGAGATAGCCGGTGGAAATCCTTTTCGACCCGTTTTATCTTCCCCGGCCTTCTCAGCTTTCATAGCCACCAAGTGTCCCGAGGGCATCATTGAGGTTACCCAGGATGGCGACATTTAGTGACGGCTTTTCATGGCTTGAAATAGGGGCTTCTGGTCCTGTCTTATGGCGTGTTGTTTCCTAAGCCACCTTGCATCCCCAGAAGGAATCGTCCTCCAATACGACGGGGGGCCGCGAAGCGGATCCTAGCGCAGCTGGTGTCAGGTGCGAAGATGATGTTTTTGGTCATGAGAGGTTCTTCTTGATGTAGAAGTTGAGGAGTCCCTTGAAAGACTGGGCAAGCTTGGCGAGATGGATGCCTTGAGACCACAGGGGAAGGTCGAGTCGATGGGGTCGCTCGCTCGCTCGCCATCCCGACATGACGACCCCGGCAGGTGTCTGGTCGAGACCAAAGAAGGCGGAAGCTAAACAAGGGGAAGTATGCCGCTGCTACGACCAGCAGGCCATCACACCAAGGACAGCGATGCTAACCTCAGGTTATTTCGTTGGTGAAATCGTCCGAGCGTACTTTGGGCAGCCCCGCTCACGCACGAAGCTGTATATTCGCACTCGGGTCAGAGTCTGAGGCAAAGCGCCGCCTGCCATTATGACTTCGGTGGATGAGACCTCGACATTCCCTCCCGCAGCGCGAGAAACGCTCGAGCACCTTTCAAGGAGGCCATCACCCACAGCAGTGCCTCACCACGACGCCTTGTGTCGAAGCTTGGATGAAGTCCTGGTCGCAGCTTCTTATCCCATAGGCCGCTACTCGTCTCTATTCCCTTGTTCCTCTCTCGTTCATCATCAGCAACCTCAGCCAGACCACCAGATTGTCTACTTTGCTTCCGTTGCCGAAGAACCTGCCCATATTACATTTCCTTCTCCACCTCATCACCCCCATTCAACACCAAGGACTGCTCTTTCATCCATCTTCCTCTCGCGAGCGCAAAGAGCAGGTCGCCAA
The DNA here is from genome assembly GCA_033296915.1 of Triangularia setosa. Classification (NCBI taxonomy): domain Eukaryota; kingdom Fungi; phylum Ascomycota; class Sordariomycetes; order Sordariales; family Podosporaceae; genus Triangularia; species Triangularia setosa. The sequence goes on along the minus strand of MU866106.1, from coordinate 17,074 downwards.
CATGTGCTCTTACATCGGCCTTTGTAACAAGGTACAGAATCATCCCAAACACAGCACCGCTTCCCTATAGTTCCTTCTGTCGAAAGCTCAATTTTTTTTTAAAAAAAAAAACGCCTTTTTTCTTTTTTTCTTCTTTTTTTTCCCGGTCCTGAATTGGGTTGGTTTACGAGATTGACAGTTCATGAAGCGGACAACGTTGACGCACATCGCGGTGCAGGCAGGAGATAAAATAGAAGGAATGCACTCTTGCCATGCTTTCAGTGGCTTCGGGTGGAGATCAAAAGCTGCCAACATTGTTTGGTAGCTGTACCGAGACTGCCCAAAGACTTGAAATTTTGCGATGCTGGGATGATAGCAACAAGATCTGCGAAACTGGAAACTTATTGCTCTCTTATCTACTTTGTCTCAGCTGGAGAATGGACAAATTTGTTCACGATAGAAGAAGCACAGGACACAGGAGAGCCATGAAGGTAAACCAAAAGAAGAACTTGAAAAGGCCACAAATATTCGCAGTGTACAGTACCCGGCCGAAGCAAGCTCGGGGTACAAAGAGCATACAGTACCACAAACACCGGCCTTGGTCCCTCCAGCAGGCAAAAAAAAAACCAAACAGAGAGTGCGGGAAAATTGCAGAACGAGGGACAAAAAATTTAACTGTGGTACTCTCCCGCCGGGAATTGAACCCGGGTCTCGAGCGTTGTTATTCCGACTCTTGTGGAGTCTAGAAATTGACAAGCTCACATACTGACCACTATACTACGGAAGATTTTTATGAGTGTGGACACCCATCGTAGCTGGCCTTTGTCGACAGGTTGCGGGCTTATATTTGTAACCTCCGCTGCAATCACCAACAAGGGGTGGCGAAATCTTCCACGAGCAGACTATCAAAGTCAATAAGAGGGAGGATAACAAAAGACGGAAAGCGCGGGGTGCGTGATGTTGTCAAGAACACTGACAAGTTCTCCTCCTGGTTCTCGAGAGAGGCCTCGAGAGCACTATGCACCCTCAAGTAGAACACCCCCAATGTTTTCTTACCTCATCATGCAACACCACCCTACCTTGCCTACCTTGCCTAGCTCTTCAGCTTCCCCCAGGCGGGCTGGCTACCTCCTACCCCCCTACCCTCCCTCTCCACAGCCTTGTCTGAATCTGAGGTCCAAAGTCCGATTTCATAACTCCCACCGTCTTTTAGAACTCACTATTCATAGGCTTGCCGCAAAAACACCTTCCCAACCAACCATGACAGAGGAAATACAAAAGACTGGCTAATAATACGCAGAGCTGAGTGTGCATATGCCGTTGAATTCCAGGCTACTGCATTCTTCGTAATCTTTCTGGTTAACTAAATGCTGCCGCACGGCAGTGTGCAGTTTAGGCCCCCCAGCAAAACTATGTCGACTTCCATTGCCGGACCCCAAATACTCGTATCCTGTCTTATCTAATCTGATATACAGTGTCAACTTCGATATACTTTGTTGCAAACTCCCGTCTCTGCGTGTCCAAGTTTGTTTCATGTGTCAGGTCTCTTCTCTCGCTTCTGCGTGCAGATGGAGTGCTGTGCTGACTTGCTTCTAGGCTGATGCATAAAACACGTGGATGCTATATCCCATTTCAGAAGGTCCAATTATGGGGGTTCTGTTCTCAGCTGTGAGAGGGAGGGTTTGTTGGTTGGGTGTGAATGTGGACAAGCCGGATAGAGGACACCTGTGTGCAAATTCATCCAGAAGCAGATCGGAAGTTTACTAACCGCCATCTCACCCTCCCCTCCCGCTTCACCCGCCAGCCCTATCCCTCCCAAACCCCCAGAGTCAACTTTGTGTAACTCCGCGCTTCTGGCGCTTACACTGAACCACATCAATCGGTGAAGCGTGTGGGAGGCTGCAGGACCTCGTCCAGAATCAAAGCTTGCAGAAAGTCCCCCACCCTTTTAGTGTAATACGAAAAGAGGTGCGCGTATGTGGCGTCTGGGCCCGGGAGGTAGGCCTTGTCGCAAGAAGTAGATTTGGAGCCCGCGGAACTCTTGCGGAAGGGAGACGGTTTCTTTGTAACCGTGGGCTTGCAACGTGATTTGACGATAGCCGCCATTATACAACCTCAGCACACCACCACCATCGGATTCTGCCTCGGTGTGTTCATGTTCGGTCCCGTTTCTTGCTGTCTCCTGCACCGAATGTGTTGACGAAAAAGCGAATGAAAGCAAGACTTCTGTAGAAGGAAAGTTTAATCTATGTTCCCACATTGCCGTTGGCTGTACGCCTTCCACAGGGGCAATGAGATGGTGTGGTGGTGGTGATGCCGACCAGAACCGGCTCACAGCGTTTGTGGGGGACCGCCGTGCCACACCCCGTGGGCTGCGGTTGCCCTATTGTACACGAATGGGTCCTGCAGGTGCTGGAGTAGTCAGGAGGCATAGAAAGTACATGGTTGGAAACAACTACAGCGCGGATGGTAATGTGTTGTGTGTGGCTTGTCGGTTTCAATCGAGCCGTGCAGATGCTGCAAGTGATGGGTGGAGGGCACCCAGAGTCCATGAAGGAAGCCTGCCATGCCGATATTGACATTGTGTTTGGCAGGTTGGGCTTTGTAATGGGTAGAAAATCGTGGGAGTCGTAAAAATGAGGCTGGCAAATATATAACCCTGGGTTTTCTGGCTGTGATGCTGGGAAGTTCTCCGGTTCATCAGTTTCATCAGCTCGTTTCGATCACCACCCAAAACAAGAGTGACAAGCCTCCAATCTTCTACAACATGCCCAAGAGCTGCTAGTAAGTACTCGTGGTTGATAAGACCTAGTCTTGGCAACTTGCACTAAAAGCTGACCAACAACAGCTCCAGTTGCTCCTACCACGAGGGGGCGAAAGCCAGAGATCTCCGGGAGGATCGACTAAGGCTCTTCAGCTCGAAGCCAACGCGAGAGGGCAACGTTCTAGTGCAAGCCGCACACCAATCTCGCACTCCCCGAGACGCCAAGAGAGATATGGCAAGGAGGATAGAGGAAATTTTGGTCCCGTTTGAAAGGCGAGAGTGATGTGGAAGGGCTTGAGCCCTGAGTATAGACAACGAGGCGCGTCAGGATATAATATGGAACGAAAATGTAGGGCAAGTTAGCCAGGAATTGATCAGTAGAGCCGCAAATACGGTGGACATAGCTGGATGTCAATAGCCACCACCTCTCTGATAGCTCCAGTTGTAGGTGAAGAAGACTCAGGCGTGTTCCCCACATCCTTGTTCTGGTGTTTGTCTCAAGCATCCGTCCGTCACCATCCTGCCAGGCCAGCCATCACCTGCTCCCGCCATTGCTCTCTGACGTTCTCGTGGACGCCCAAGGCAAGAATGATTACAGGAGGTCAACGAGTCTGATTCCGCTTCTCTTTTCGACGTCGGTCTACTCCCGGTCTCTCATGGCAGAACATCGGAAAATCCATCATATGCACAGTGGTGATTGCAGTGAGGAAGCTTCAGGATTCGTAATCACGAAGGAACACGGCCCGCAATATCGAGTGGTAACACAACGCACATATCCATCGCGGCGTTGATGCTATGAAGTCGGTCACCAGTCGGGATACCGTGAGCGGAGTTTCTACATCGGGACAAGACCGGCCAACCTCCCCCGAAGGACCCACGCCCATCCGCTCTCCGCATCATCAACCCGGCATATCGTCAATCCCAGAAGCTGCAGCTTCAATTTCGTGCCCGGCTGACAATACTACAAAGCCAAATCGCAGGTGACTCCTTTCCTCCAGAAATAGCCTTCCGGAACGTGTCCACCCCCAACTTTTCCGATGTTCAACCGACATTCGCCCATCTCAACACCACCATCTCGTCCCCGATGATAAGACTCGGCCCGCCCCGCCAAAACATCGGCTGAACTTTCCAACCCACCCCGCACTGTTCGTATTATTCACACCGACACCCAACCTCCCAACATCCCCCCCATTAAGCAATATATACGCAAAAGATTGCAAAAAGGTCATGTGGCCCTGACGCGGCTCAACTCCATTCCATGGCGGAGCTTCCCACCAAGGATAGTCCGGTCACCACGGGCCGGCGGCAGATCCTCGGAAAAACGCCCGTAGCGTTAGTGTACTCTGCCTAGCCTGTCCGTTCTTTCAAGCCTTGATGGAACGTCATCGGATGCTTGTTTGTCGGTCGTGAAATGCTACTTGTCAGAGGAATTAAAAAAATTAAAAAAAATTGCACGGATTTAACGACGGACAGAAAGAATGCCGTCAGTACGTGGCCAGCGCTCTTACCCGGGGCTAACGTAGAAAAAATATGCAGCCCACAAACCACACAAGGCCCTTGTTTTGCCTCCCCCCCACACTCAAGCCGCCTCTACTTCGGGGTTTATTTCCTCTCGTGAAGAGTTCTAGAATGCGGTGTGCTTGAGGTTGCTGTTGTGATATTTGACAAAGCGGGGATCGGATCCATCCAGTATATAAGAGGTGCCCCATGGCCGTGATTGTGACCGCGTCCGGAACCGACCTCGACCTCATCATCTATTGCCGGATTTGCCATCATCATGTCGACCGCCGTCCATGATCACGTCGGTGCCGACAACTCCAAGATGGGCGAGTCTATCGCTCCGGCGCGCGATCCTGAAAAGATCGACCTTTCAGAAGAGACCACCGATGAAGAAGTCTCCGCTCCTCTCCAACAACGATGGAATGAATCCACCACCAACATTGTCCGCTTCTTTGGCACCATATACGCCTTCATCCTCATGGGAATGACCGACGGCGCCGTCGGTGCCCTCCTCCCTTACATCGAAACCTACTACTCGATCTCCTACACAGCCGTCTCCCTCGTCTTCCTCTCTCCCTTCATAGGGTACACACTCGCAGCCCTGAGCAATTCTCTAGTCCACCACCACTTCGGCCAAGTTGGCATAGCCATCCTCGGTCCCCTTTGCCGGCTCATCGGCATCATCCCGCTTGTCTTCCACCCACCTTACCCCGTCCTGCCGGTTGTCCTAGCTTTCACCGGCTACGGCAACGGCATCCAAGACAGTGCTTGGAACGCCTGGATAGGCAATATGCACAGCGCCAACGAACTTCTTGGGCTTCTTCACGGTGCCTATGGTCTAGGTGCCACCATTGGACCCTTGATTGCAACGGCGATGGTGACTAAGGGAGGGTTAGAATGGTACAAATTTTACTATGTTATGATTGGCCTAGACGGGGCCGGTCTCATCCTGCTAGCGGCGGCGTTCTGGAGGGCAACCGCCAAGTTGTACAGGGCTCAGTTTTTGGATTCCACTGGAGGAAAGAGGACAACCACTCGAACAGTCCTCAAGGAACCCATCACTTGGATCCTGGCCTTGTTCCTGCTTGGGTATGTGGGCGCTGAGGTGTCGTTGGGAGGGTGGATCGTGACATTCATGTTACGAGTCCGCGACGCCGAACCCTTTCTGGCTGGGTTGACCGTTACTTTCTTCTGGCTTGGCTTGACAGTCGGACGGGTGGTGTTGGGTTTCGTCACGGGGAGGATAGGCGAGAAGCTTGCCATCACCGTGTATCTGGTGTTGTCGATTGTGATGCAAGTCCTCTACTGGACTGTGCCAAACTTCGCGGCATCGGCGACATTCGCGACGTTTCTGGGCTTCTTCTTGGGGCCGTTGTTCCCAGCTGCTATTGTGGCAGCTACGAAGTTGCTGCCGAGCGATTATCACGTTTCTGCCATTGGATTTGCTGCGGCATTCGGTGGAGGAGGCGCGGCGCTGTTTCCTTTTGCGGTGGGGGCTATCGCGCAGAGCAAGGGGGTGGAGGTGTTGCAGCCGATTTGTCTGGCGATTTTGATCTTCATCCTGTTGATGTGGTGGTTCTTGCCTGGGGGTTTGAAGCCAGGCGGACTGGAGAAGGCGAGAGAGGAGGGCGAGAAGGTCGGGGATGGGATAAGGAAGGTCGTCAAGAAGGTTACAGGGAAACGGAAGTAATTAGGTAGCGGTCTGTAGAGCGTTGGGTCAGCATACATGCTTGAATAACGATTGTTGGACATACCCGGCTCCCATTTATTGGTCTGTGTGCGGGTGGTCTGAAAGGTGATGACAACGAGAACTCTGTGGGAAAATCGCTCAATGTGGCGTACTTGGAACGGAATGTGGCAAGTCTAGGTATGCTAAGGCAGCAAAGGTCATAGAATGAGTCCCCGGTGAGAAAAGTGCAGCACATTGTGGCATTGTCACCTGTGTGCCTGCCCGTGACAACTGCGACTGCCAGATGACTCAAATTCGCCGTCAGCAGAAAGTCAGTCAGGAACAGGGCATCCACAGAGGTTACCGGCCCAACACTCAACGTCAGTCATCAGGCCGAGCATCAGTAGGGCCGGCCCCGATCCGGAGACCCCGGCTCACCTCCGGGTCATGTAATATCCAACAAAACATCATGAATCAAGATCAAAACAAACAAAAACAAAAATGCACCCAAGACCAAAAGAGGCCAACCGCGAAAACACTAAACATGAAAGATGAAAGAAAAGCAGCATGGGGTATCATTTTCCAACGCCATTCCAGGTTGTCCTCTCCCCCTCGTCCTAGCTATCCCATATATACCGCTTTCTTCCTTCCCTGCCGCATATACCGGATAAACGACCCTGGGTAACATCACCTTGCCATGGCAAGACAAGACCCGACCAAGCACTGCTGGCATGTCTGCGTTCGGTGTCGGACAGATTAGTCTTTTTTGCAGACACTCTCATCGCAAAAGATCCGAAGGCCCTGTTTTAAACCATCAGTTACAAACCCTTCTTTTTTCCCCCTCTTCTTTCTCAGCATAACTTACCAACAGCTTCCCCGGCATTCCCTCCTTGGCACAATCAACACCTCCCTTGATGGGGAAGTGTCTCTGTAGAGTCGGCAAAAAAGTAGTGGGCGACGAGTTGAACATGATCGGCCCGTTGGGGACTCTGTTCCGGAAGAAGTGAATCGTCTCCTCAAACCTAACCGTCAGAGCCTCGTCCGTCGTCCCCCTTTCCCCAAACCCAACCCCAGTGCCTTCCCAGCACTCCACATCCGCCATCTGCTCCTGGAGAAGTGAGAGAGGCTGCTCAGGACCAAACAGCAACATCCGGACGTTGTAACCCGAGGCAACGAGGAGATTAGTGTCATTGGCGAGAATGGCTCCAATCATCTTGGGGTCGAAACCACCTGCTTTGACAATGGGGTGGTAGGGCGGGATGCCGACAAGAAGGAGATTCACCTCACCGCAGGAGACAGGGCGGGGGTGGAAGGTAAATTGGTCGATGGAGGTGTCGGTGATGGTGGTGTTCACAGCGCGGGCGCTGTTGATGAGAAGGCTGCTGGACTCTGGGATGGTGGGGGGGTGGTTGACGGTGATGGCCAGGATGGTGGTGAGGAGAAGCAAGGCCAAAACTCCATTCATCATGATAATGGAGGAGTGAGAGCACATCTTGACGATAGATGCGGCTGGTGGGATAGAGAAAGAAATGTGATATAAGCAATGATTCGGTAATGGAATCGAAGCGAAGCAGGGCAGATGAGGTGGATGATGTTGAAAGAGAGAGGAAGAAGAGAACGAAAAGGAAGAGAGAAATATTGGGTGGTCTTGTGCCCTTCCCGGGAAGAGACCCGCTTAAGTGCTCTGCTTGCTCTTGACACGCCGAGCAAGTGAATGGGTCATGAGGCCAGGGCACAGGAGCAAGTATCTAGAGCGTGATGGTGGGTGGTCCCCAGTTCTTGATAATATTTTGCCGTTGCATGGTCGTTAGGATTTGCCATCCGATAGTCAGTGGTGTTGATGGTTGTACATGACAAAAAAGGGTCTGGACGGGGCCTTGCATATGCCGTCCAAAGAGGGCCTACTTTCAGCACGTTGTTTGCTCAGTTAAGTGCCGAGCTGACCTTGTGGCCCACCCTTCACGGAGTTCAGAGACACGTGCCCGTTGCTCTTCCCTTTCTGTCCCGTTTCTAGAACACCACTTATCGGGGTGTCACAGACCTCGGGCAAACAAATCAGGTACATGATAAGGCCACAATGCGGGGGCAGCTCAAGATCCCACAAAGGCTCTTCGTTGCCTGTCTTTTGACGGGATTATCCTGGTATTTGGCACAGGAGCTTGACCGTAGTACGCTCATGGCCAAAGCAGTGACTGATACAGAGATCTCAATGAACGCTAGTTCAGTTTCACAGCTCTGGCATCAACTCGGGAGCTATCTATACACTCACTGCAAGAACTTCTAAGCAACGGGATACCCACCTCCAAAGACCTATCTTGCCAGGATTGCCAAGATCCGATACCCAGCAGCTCTTGATGACGCACGCAAGTTGGATGGAGAGAGGCGGGAAACCGAAATCAGAAGGTCAGCCCTGCATGGGATTCCCATCTTGGTCAAAGAGACGAGCAGTGTGGATGGGATGAACAACTCTGCTGGATCATACTGCCTCCTCGGTTCTCGCACGCAAAGCGAAGCGTCTGTCACCACTCGCCTTCGAGCTGCCGGGGCCATCATCCTAGACACAACCAACATGTCCGAGTGGGGCAATTCACGCTCTTCCAGTCGGACGGCCTCGAACAATTAGGAGCGCGGTGGGAGGGCAGACGTATGGGTGTTTATCATCGTCATCAGGATCCATGCGGAAGCAGCAGCGGTTCTGCTGTAGCTTTTGCTCTTGGACTGGCCGCAGGTGCCATTGGTGTCGAGGTGGGTTGAGGCGGGTTGACAATCATACACTTAACGACAGGTTCTGGCCAAAAGATTTTCAGACCGTACCTAGGCAGCATGACATGTCCAGCCATGCGAAGCAAGCTCATCAGTATTAAAACCATCTCTGGTCTCGTTCCCGGTAACGACATCATCGTCACTAAACTCGGGGGCTCGGTCAGACCCATCACTCACACCGCCAAAGATTTCGATCATGCTTAATTTCCTGGCTGGTCCAATTTCAGCTGAACCTCTTTCGGTAAACATCCCATCTTCTACCATGCCCGACTGCGCCAAATCCCCGAATCTCAACAGCCGACTCAACAGCCGCCTCGCCATCCCCCGTAACAACGCCGGGAACCCCTCCGCCGCAAATATAAACTTGGCTCCAGTAATGAAACAGTTCGGCCGTGTCCTCGACATCATGAGATGATTCGGGGCTACAATCAACGACAATGCCAATTACGCATCTTACGCAGAGCTAAACGAATCCAACGCCCCCAGCAGCGCGCGGGACCCTCCGAGTACAGGTTCGACATGGAGAAACACTTTAGGAGTTTGGTGGTCAATCCGCATAACATCCAGACGATCGAAGATTTGATCAATTGTACTAGATCGCTTCCGCAGGAGGGGTTTCCGTCGAGGGATGTGACTTACTGAGAGCAGATGGTTAAAGCTGCTAACTTTTGATCGCCTGAAACTGTTAAGAGGACGGGACAGCTGAGAAGAGGAACCCAAGGGGGGATTTGGTGGACGAAGCTCCTGGAATACTGTATGTTTACTTCACAGGCCGCCATTGGACTTCATTTTGGTCCGCTAGCAATCCATTATGATCCAGCTTTGGCATCAGCTTCATCGGGCATGCGTACACCAAGCATAAGCTGATCGAGCTCGCCTACTCTTTTGAGCAGCACACACAGGTTGGGAGGCAGAGGAAGCCCCAGTGTGCTTCCCAAGGTGATTATTTGTGAGATGCTCAAGAAAAAAAAAGAAGAAAAAAAGGGGCCTTTGGTCGAGTCTCTTGGGAAAGATTTGGAGAAGTCTTTGAACTTGCGTGAGCCACCTAATGCCAAGGTGTTGATATATAAATTGCATGTACCTTGTGCTTCTCCTCCGCACGACTGACACTTTTCACGAGCGCTGCTCAGTATATTTTGTTCTTCAACACACCATGAGCAAGGCCACGTGAGAGCAAAGTATTGGGGTTTACTCCTTGTTAGGGAAATTCATTGTTTTACCACCGGTGAAGTAGCTCTTTTGATGTGTCGAGTCCTGCGGTTATGGTTTCACTGTTTGGGCTGTTTACATTTCCCCTTCCCCCCTGTTTGAGTAGTGTTGAGTGTCAATCACATCCGACCCTTGGTGCCTCATGACTCTGTTACAAGCCAGCCTGAGCAGGTCGTGGGTTTTCTTGTCAACACCATTTAATAAAACCACATAACCCTATCAACCCAAATTTAGTCTGAAATCGCACGACATCTCCTCTATTTTTCCGTCTAATTGTAGCAATTAGGTTCGGGCGAGGTTGTGACAAAGATATTTGGTTCGCCGCACAGCGTGTGTGTGTATGTGTGTGTGTGTGCCGCTTACACCAACACTGGAGGACGGGGGTTCCAGGCGCAGGACGGAGAAGTCTCCGGCCGGTGTGGTCTTTTCGAAAAGTCAAGCTTTCCTCTGTCAGTTTGTCATTTGTCAAATGTAAATAAACGAATTCTTCGCCTGGGATTTTCGGGTTTAGCGAGGGAAACAAAACTCTGGTAGACTCCATAACGGGGACTCAGTGATGCATACTATCCCTGTCATTTGTCAGTGCCACTCAGTAAAGGACTGAGAAGGTCCAAGCGAAGCGCACAAGCCTTCACCTTTTGCTTCTTTCGAAACAAAATGGAAGCCTGGAAGCCTGGAACACCACACGCAATACTACCACAACGTGGTCTTTGGTAACTAGGTACACAGACCGCGAATGCTACCTCCAAACGTCAGGCGTCGGTTCATTGTGCCTGTTGACTGACTCGGGTTCGGGTTGGGGTTAAGTTGGTACCTACCCCATCCCAAAAGAGAAACATCGATGCAAAAAGAATGGCATGTTCCATCCTAGTTCTCACCCTGTTTGAGAAATTGGAGCACAGAGTGCAGTACTCCCGCTGCGGGGTATGTGGGATGGATGTCGGGGGAGGGAATGGTGTTATAGATATCCAGGATATAGTCTCATCATGATGTTCGTCAGTTATGGATTCATTGGATACCTATCACGCGCTGTTACTTCTTCGCGGGGGGAGATGGAACTCTGGTTTTGATGAGTATTTCCTTGCTATTCCCCTTTTTATGGCTGTCCCGATGCAGCCTTGCCCGGCTCAATGGTCTGATGCTGTCGGCGGTTTTTCATCTAGGAGGCATCAGAAGATGTGAAAGAAGGAGGAGACTGAAGCGCAGCCCCCACTCGAGCGGCCCCCTGTTGTCGTGCCCCGACCCCGAAGCCGTTACGCTAAAAACTAGGGCCACTAGTTCAAACGGCGCATTGAGGAGTCTTGGTGGAGTGTCACCCCCGGGCAGAGTGTGTGGGGACCGCACATCAACTGTCGTTCGTTCAGGACCGGGCCTTGCCGAACCTTGCCTTCTTGTTCCTTGTTGGTGTCGCTGTTGTTGGTGTCGAGGTGGAGTCGGACCGACGGATGGGTATGGGTTTTGACCTTCTTTTGAGTTGTTTTGTTTACTGGAATGAATGAACTGATGAGCAAGGTGTTTGAGAGATGCATGCCGGCCAGGTGGCTTGTCATTGAGATAGGACGGTTCAAACCCTCCAGACAAGGACAGGGAAGGCTACGATGTGATGTTCGGCCGAGAGGAGGACAACGAAATCGGATGTTAAGGACCAGTGAAATATCCAAGTCGGTACTCATGAAACTTGCGCGTATAGCTGCAAGAGGCTCCCCCGACTGGCGCGTCATTTCTCAGATATCTATCGACATCGATATGCGGCATCCGGATGAGGACCCGGCCGTCAAGAACGGGCCATAGGGAACTGTAGGGTGTGGTATATTTTCTGGATGGTGGTGTGAAGCAGCACTGCTACGGCGGCAGTTCTGGTCGACCCTGCTCAAATAGACGATGGCCACCTATGCATATGGCAGACGTAATAATACAACCAGGTTGCAGTCCCTATCTCATTGGAAGCGGGACTTGGCAGCAGTCCGGTAGACATAGCTGCTCCTACCATGTGATGTCGGCACCAAGCAGGTTGCTGCCGCTTCGTTATGCCGTCGTAGGAAGCGAATATAAAGCCATCCCGCCCCCCACCATTGTGTTGCTTATTAGACAGCGCCATCATAAAGTCCAGACTGGTCTGAAGGAGGGGTTGATCGATGCATTGCTGCAAACTGGAAGCTGTGTGACGGGAAGCGCTGCTTTCGATTCGCAAACTCGAGAATTGCAGTAGGTCCCGCAACCGAAGAGTAAGGGGGAATGGGATGAAATGCGTGCATGGTGCGAGAAGAACCAGAGGAGACCGGGCAGACCCTGCTTCGTCGGCGATGCTGGCAGAGGCTTATCTCTGGCGTGCACACCAGCCTGCTTTCAGGTTCGCCTCTAACCATGACGCGAGTTGGTGCATCTGCAGTCAACGGAGATAGGTTCCCTTTCCCGCGGAGAGTAATGTTATGTATGTACCTGGCTAGGTAGCTTGACAGCCCGCCACACCTGTTTGACCGAGCTGGAGCTGCCCCAATTGCGTGACAATTTGCTCTGAATACATTGTGCTAGCGTGTAGCTATAATCTGGGTGATATCACAGAGCTCTGCTTTTGCAACTGCTCAATTGAGCCCGAAAATGACAGTAATTCGACCAAGACCAGTTCTGCGCCTCAATCACGCAGGAAGCAACGCCATTCCGTGCCACCCATGTAACAGTGGACTCCCATGTCGACCAAAACTGCAGACTCACACCCTCCACATGAGATGGAAACCGAACGCTGGAAACTAGTGGTATCAATCTTTGTTGCTCTCCAGTGGGCCGATCGATGTGACAAAAAGAAAAAAGGAAAAAAAGAAGGAATCGCGCGCGTCGCTCCATTGTTGGTTCTGTGTACCCATCCATGGCGCTCTCTCTTTCATATACATCCAGGGGGTACAAGTCATTGTTGCTTGCGTTTCTGGTCGTGCTTGTTGGAATCCACCCCGTGCCAACCAAGAGAAGTTTGACACAGACCAAAATTCCAAATCCTGATATAGCGTTCAATTTGTCCAATTGGTCATTGACCAAGATCAGGCTGGCTGAGTTGCCGTTGCACCCCCCTTAATATCGCACCTGCATAGGTATTGCCGTCGTAGTCATGACAGGCCGCGGGGTGTCGCTCGTGGTAATTTGGTTGATGTTGATTTGACTCATTTGCGTTCGAGGGTCAAGGACCTTTTGCCGCAAAGTCCAGTATGTCCCAGCGGCATCATTCGGAACAGCCTCCATGACAATGTACTGGAGCGTTCCCTGAAATGCTTTGGGGACGCAGACCTCGGTGGGCTGCCGCCAGGTTGCAAAACCCCCAGCGGGCTCCGCAGGCTCCATTGCATCACGACCCTCGGCCTATAGTCAAAACATGATCAGTCACATGTAAAAATACCTCGATATCAATTATTGAACTCACAAGACATGCGCCGCAAGCGTGGCCATTCATAAACACCCAATTTGGGCAGTTGTAGCTCAAGAAGTACTTGCACCGGAACTTATTGTATCCGCCAGACATGGTGAAGGTGAGCTCAGTATTTGAGGTGTGGGTGCTGCTAAATCTGACCAATTGGTCCAATGGGGGAGATGCAAGGTGAAGTGAGGTGTGGACTGTCCGCTGACAGCCAAGCGACTTTATAAGAAGAGAAAGCTCGAGATGCTTTCTAGGATGTGTAGGCTAGGAGGGAGATGCTGTGGCTTGTTTTATATCTCCGGGGTCGTCTGAATATCTGCAAGCATGTGGATGGGCAGAGAAGAAAAAGAAATATGCCCCTCGAGGCCACGGGTAGATTTATATGTTGGATGAGCCATCTCGGCGCGTCTTTGTCGACCTCTGGCGTGAACAGGGCTCATGGTACGACAAGACAAACAGCAGGGCCAAGTGATCGGAGAGCTGCCGGCGGTTGGAGAGCCGAGACGGGATTGACAAGGGGGGCGGCCGGGGGCTGCTTTGGTTCGCCCGGGTTCGACTTCCATGTGGCGCCTTCTTCAATGATGAATACAACCATCACTGCCATGTGCGTTCATGGGTCATTGAGGCCATCAACGTGCAGTTGAGTGATGCTGCCCCCTGCCTGACACGCCATTTTGTTGATTGAGGGGTGCGGAAACACCACCCGGGCCATTTTCCGTACCTTGCAAACGATAGTATCAGGCGGCTGGGACCACGGAGCGCGGCAGTCAGAGGAGTCCACTAGTGACTGCCAAGGCCGAGTCTGGATGGTTGAAGGAACCTGGAATTACGGGGGAGCATCATTTGTGGAAAGGCCTCTCTCATGGAACGATACGAGATAAATTTGGTAAAAGGCCGGGGGTGGTGAGGGTGCTGCTCCGGAGCTGCAGCGTCAGAAGTGATACCTGCCATTGGCTCTGCATGGCATATGGTCCGACCTTGGGCCCGTCTCAACGTCCTGCCTTGTTGAACCAGAGACATCTGAAATGCGGGCTGGGCGACGAATAGGGAGTGCTGGCGGGGAGAGCTGCTTCTTCAATGGACCCCCACTGGCAGACTGGCTGTCGTTCCCGTCCAATTGTGCAACCTGAGGTGTGAGGTCCCTTTTCCCTGTGTTAGGTTGTGTCAGACGGGCCGGGTGGGTCGAGACGGGAGCCAAGAAGGTCGCACAAATGGTCTTGACATGCCATCGTCAGTCTTTTCTGTTGTCTGAGTTTCCTCGGCGTGTTGAGGCTGAAAAAGAAGCTTCTCCTGCCGGCAGAAGAAAAAAGAAGCAATGTGAATGTGGGTTCGGTTCAACAGCGATCGCTACCTGCTGAGAAAATGGTGCAAAGAAACAAGCAACAGGGTCGACCCCGGCCTGTCAATGGGATCCACTGCGGACAAGCGGGTCGCCGGTTTGTGGGGCACATGTTGGATGGCATGTGCAAAGATACCTCATCCCATAACGCAAACTGCATCTCGATGCTACAAACCCCAAGTTTTCTCCGAATATTATGCAGACTCTCATAACTCGGTTCTTTTCTGAATATCGAACATTCGCCCAGAGCCCATATTTGGCCATGACACCATGCAGGCAGGCGCTCCAGGCGGTCCACAAGACGATTCTTTCCCAATGTGTCGATCGAAAAAGCAATGAGTTCTCCAACAGGGCAGTCACATCCTCTGCTAACACCTGTCCAGCCTTGTTTCCTTCCTCATCAGGCCGTGAGGTAGTGTTGGAAGCGGGGTGTGCACCTTCACTTCCCTTGGTTGAGGTCGAAGAAAGCCGCGAGTTAGTTGCCTACGTTTCACATCAGTTGTGATTTTCGTCGGGGCTTTGCCTCATTTGATTGTTCCAGCCCTCGTCAGTCACGCGTCCAGTCCATGCGGCCTCAATGGAACCTGGAGACCAGAACTCATCACTGTCCGGATGCTATAACCGGACTTGACCAGTACCATCAGTTCGCTCCTTTCTTTCGCCGCTTAGATCATGAGACTGCCTTTCCAGGGGTAATGATATGGTCATGATACAATCTCAATCTCGATCACAGGATCTGAAAAGTATCTCACCGGTCTCCTTTTCCAATCCAAGCTCACCTAGCTGCACTTAGAAACACTATCTACAGCTGCAAACCAACCAACCGGCCATCCACATCTCACTCTGCCGCCTGCCATAGCACCTACGATAATGCAGCTATGGAGGAACCCCCGTTGTCCAGTCTCACGCTTCGAGGCAGATCTCCGCCTCCACAGCTCGTACGCCGTCATAAACGGGACGCTAGCCTTAAGGATAGTGCCGATGTTCAAAAATGCGACATCAAACCAAGAAAAAGAACAAATCTCGGCACTTATCGTGCACTTCCGGTCTCGTCGTGACAGCATCCAAGGCAGATGGTGTCAGTCCAGCAGCATCCATCACAGAAATACTACGACACTCGACGGGCCATCCCGGGCGGTATGTCGCGAGCGAACTCTGGGTGTTGAAGCCGCAGTGTAATATAGGTAAGGATGGAGGTTTAGCCCGACTTGTTCACTGCCATTATCGAGGACGGTTGGTGATGAATCACTACAAGCGTAACTTTGCAGTGATGGGCATGAGAGTTGACTGCGACCTTGGTATCGGCGGTAGCAAAGGCCTAGAGCAAGAAGCAGAAGACACCAAACATGCCCTGATAAATTGCAGGAGATAAGTTACCAAACTACAGCTCGAGACAGAAAAAAGTCGCGGAAAACAGATTCCTCGACCACTTCCATGATGGCCCCAACCACCGCCTCCAGCTCATCCCTATCACTATTGTCAGCTCGCATATTCCAGACGCCGATTGGACCACCTCGACAGCATTTGGCACGGTGGCACGGCATTGGCAAAGCAGCTACCAGCAGCCACCTTATTCAGGAGCTCTTGGGGAACAGAGTGCAGAACCCCATCTTCCGGACCGGCCGCCGGCCGTCCATCACCCGGCAAGCCACATATGCTTCCTTCCCTATCTACTGATTGGACCAAACACTTAGAAGTGATGGATTTGACGTTCCACTGCTTTGATAAGCCTTTTGACCCATGAAACCGGCGACCAAATTACGTGGAAAACTATCTATCGTTAGAAATAGATGATATGATTGAGGACAAAAAGGACACCCCTGTCTGTTGGGGATGATGTCTTCCACATCTTCCACGCCTTTGCAACTTGTCGTTGTCATGCTGGAACAGACTTCTCTAGTTCTATCAAGACCATCTTGTTTTATACAAGCGGAAGCTTTCATAGCTTCTATCACACCTTGGTCAATCATCTTATTGTCCCCTTTCCCACCATCATCACCACCACCATTAGTTCTCAACGCAACAAGGTATAATTCCATCTCTTCCAACACACCATTCCCTCTTTCACCCCCTTTACAACCAACAACATCACATCTACCGTCCTAGCCCACAGCATTCACGGCATTCTTCACTACAATTCCTTTAGCGAGCCACACTCTAGCTCCTTCTTTACTTACCATTTTACAACCACCCCCCAAAACCACAAATCTGTTTCTTCTATAACCAGCTCCCACTCCATTCCCTTTACCATTTGTACCTAAACCCCTCGTATTTTTCCTCAAACTTAATCAGCCAATCTTCTTTCATCTCTATCTTTGTCCGCTCCTCGTTTCTTGGATTTTTGGGGGGGGGGGGGGGGGGGGGGGGGGGGGGGGGGGGGGGGGGGGGGGGGGGGGGGGCGGGGGGGGCGGGGGGGGGGGGGGGGGCGGGGGGGGGCGGGCGGCGGGC
>MU866105.1:154915-183176 GCA_033296915.1 Triangularia setosa | reverse complement strand
CCCCGCCCCCCCCCCCCCCCCCCCCCCCCCCCCCCCCCCCCCCCCCCCCCCCCCCCCCCCCCCCGATCGTTTATATAATGTGCATGGGTAGTACATGGTACATGGAAAAGTGGGCAGGGTTGACGGGGCATTCATGAGGAGCGTGGTATAATACCTCTTTTCTTTTTGTTCAGGTTTTGTTGGACTCGGCATCATCTCTACTACGAGCGTTTGTTGCTCGTTGAGGAGGGGAGTTTGGTAATTGGGACTGGGCTATAAGGGCATTTTATATTTCTTTATTTTTTTACATTGTCTCGCGGGACGAACGGACGGTTCTTTTTAAGGTCAGGGCAGATAGGGTGATACCCCCCGTGAACTTGCTTTTTTTTTTCCTGGTCTCTCCAATGTCTTTTTGTTGTTGTTGTTGTTGTTATTGTTATTGCTGTTATTATTGTCTCTTTTTGCATTGAAGTTGAAGAAAGATGGGATGGATGTAGTGTGGGGATGGATGTAGTGTGGAGGTGGTTAGGATTTATTGAATGTATACGAAGTGTATATTATACTAGGTACTGTGATGGTCAAGGCCATGCGAGGTAGAGTGAGCGAGAGCGTTGAAGTGTCGAGATTGAATGGAATCAAAACGTCTTGTCATCACGTCTATCAAAATCGAGTGGGATAATGTCATCATGTGGCGAGTTGAGGGGAGTGAGTGTATTATTGCTTCTATATACTGCATGTTGCCGCCCGGGTACTAGCTGTAGGGGCCCTGCGGATCGATCGACTGTTGAGTGATGGCATGTGTGAAGCTCTGGCCAAGTTGCTTGATGATGCGGGGCAGAGACGGGAGCGCGCCAATCCATGCAGGAAAGACGCGATGATCCACGGGGCGGGTGCCAAGAGACTGGGGGGTTCTCCAAGCCCGCTCAGGGTGCAGACATCTGTCCATGAAAGAAGTAGCTGCCTGCCTGATGGAGGCTTTTCAAATCAGTTGAAGCAGCCAGCTAAACGTGACGAGCTTCATGGAACGGTACGTACCGACCAAATAATACACTGAGCTCTCGTAGCGCCGCCGTGCCCTGTGGCCGACAGTGGGAAAGGATTGGAGCTTCGTTAGTTTAGGGGACAGGGGTTCATCAGTGCGTGGAGCTCACTTCTTGTCTTCACAACCGCGACTTTTGGTGTGTGTGTGTGTGGTGAACGCGACTTTTTGGCTTGTGCTTTTGGATGGGGAGGGGATCCGCAATTACATCCCACTCTCTGTCTCTCTTATTTACTTTTGTATACCTTACCTACCTCGCTGCTTTTCCTTCTCTCTCTCTCTCTCTCTCCTTTCTTTTTCTTGCTTGGACAACAAGATACAGACGCGTATATTTGCTACTTTGATCTTGAACGCGGCCCCCACACTGCATATACACACAAACACGCACACACTATAGAGACAGCAATGGACAGCACCCCCCTCCGCCGCGTCCCCCTCTCCTCGATAGATCCCAACACGACAACAAACACAAACAACAATACCAACGCGTCGTCTTTTACTCTTGGGTCTTCTTCGCCAACCAAGAGGATGATGATGATGATGCAGAGCCCACCACTGCAAAAAGCGGGACAGACACAGCAGCAGACGATGCAGACGCGTACGCCACCCGAGACGGAGGTGAAGAAGCGGAGTTTGGGGATGGGTGTTCAGTCGTCGCCGACTATGTCACGAGTTGGTGTCATGCCTCCTCAGCAGGTGGGAGAAGAGGAAGAAAGTGAGGAGCGAGTGGCCAAGAAGCCTCGGTTGAGCGTGCGTCCTTGTGTCTTTTTTTCCTCTCGATATATTTTTGATCATATACTGATTGCTATGCATGTGAATAGTATTCACGGTCGCCATCACCAGCACCATCGCACACATCCTCCGTCTTCTCTAGCCCCCCTGTCAGCACCAACACCAACAATCACGATACCACCAACAACGAGAATGATGACACCAACGAGAATGATATATCTCAGGCTACCACCCTTACTCTCCCCGACCTCCCCCCTGTTGCTCCTGTCGGAGAGCAACCACCCCCAATCACGGGAAGAAGGTTAACACGTGAACAAGCCCGTCAGGTACCTTTTCCCTTTTTTCCTCCTTTTTTTTTCCCCTCGTCTTTCTTCACCACCCACTAACAAACCGGTTGTAAAATAGAAAGCAGAAATCCTCCGCCTCCGCCTTAGTCTAGCAAACTACAAGGTCAAGACGGGGCAAACGGACGTTTCGCTGGATCAGTTGGAACGGAGGCAGATGCTGCAGCAGTGGGGACAGCAGGGACAGGTGCAGCCGCAGAGGTCATCATATCAGCAGCAGCACCGGCAGCAGCATCAGAGGCAGCATTCTCAAGAGATGATGCAGCCACCGAGGAGGCAGGTAACACATAAGAGGAGTAGCAGTGGGGCTGGGGCGGCTGGGTTTGTGACGAGTGGGAATACTGGGAATGGGAGGGAGGGGCTGTGGGAGGTTATGAGGAGGAGGGAGGTGGAGAGGCTGCAGCGGCAGGAAAGGGGGGTAGAGGTGGAGGGGGAGGAGACGGAGGAGGAAGGGGAGTTGGAGTTGCCGAGGCTGCCGCAGAAGGACAGAAGGGTGGGCTTGCAAGAAGGGGATAATAGGGGGGTGGAGGCTGTGAGTGGGTTGTTGAGTTTGGCTAGGGGTTAGGCTGGTTACCAGGCACATTGGAAGATTGGGGTTGGTGGGAAGGAAAAGGATGGGTTCCATTGCTTTTTCTGGCGTTCGAGGGGTTGTGCGCACACATTTGGCTCTGCTGTGTTTGTCTTGTCTAGGTAGATGCTGATGGTCTCTTTACTGCATACAAAACACGCTCATGGGATTTGTAAAACTCTATATAGATACCAGCTTCTTTTTTCTTTTGCAAAATGGAAAGTCACTTCACTTCCTTGGCTTCGCTTGCTTTTTTTCTCACACTGGCCAGCTTGCTGCCTACTAGATCATCAGACTATGATGTAACTGGCTCACACAGAGAGTCGACACAGCCTGGTGGTGTATATCTTGTCGCCGTGTCGTTGTGTCGTGAGGAATGTAAACCCCCACTCCCAGGTTCAAAAGGGTCCGGTACCTATTTCCAGATAAAAAAAACCGTGCAGATATTAGACCACGTCAGGTTGAAACACGCAAGAGTCTCAGAGGATTCAGCTTCCCAAGCGTTCCAAAGCAAGGGAGCCCTCGCGCTCCAACACCATTCATTACCTTCAGCTCGGGTGCTCAGGTTGCCTGATGGTGTTGGGAAGGCGAGACACCCACCCACACACACAAGGACTCGAAGACAACAAAACAAGAGTTAACAAGGGGGGCCCGGGAGGGGGGTGGCCCATTTCTTTTTTGCATCCCATATAGGTTTAGTCCTCACAAATCCACGTGGCAGCCACGATCTTAGCGGGAGGGTCATTAACCTTATTTGTGCTGAAACGCGACTTTAAGCGCGGCGGCGCGCGAGCTGGATATGTCAGGCTAGGTTATTTTTGGACTGGTGAGGGTAGGATTATAACGGGCTGGTTAAGCGGGAGAGCCAGGGGGGTTTGCCCAGGATAGGCACAAAGAGTAGCACTACACATGTATTGAAGAGGTGAAGGTATCGTGAGCAAAGGCTTGGACTGGTCAAAGACTGAGCACAAGAGTTACAAATGCTATGGTTATTACATATTCTTGGCAACCGGACAAGTGCGGATTATGGTATCAAGATATGTATTGCAGTTGGGAAGTGGAGCTTCAGAAATGCTGATGCCATATACTTTCCACGGTTTCACATAAGAGCAAAAAAAAATATAAAAAAAAGAAGAGAAAAAAAAAATGAAAACACTGACTGAAGAAATGAATACTGATATTATCACAATTCACAACAATACTACCCTCCGTCTCTAAGCTTTATCAAAAACTCCTCCAAATCAACACCCACCCTCACCCCCTTTCCCACCAAGGTCCCCACCACAGCCCTCAGCTCCTCCCCGCTGTTCATACCCATCACCCCCTCATCAAACGCAGTCAGGTACAGCTCCTTATCCCACGAACAGTTTGCTATCCCCCGGTAAAACACCCCCTTCCCTCCCCTTCTCACCTCCTTGTTCGCTACTGCAGCACAAAACTTGACATACCCCCTCCACAGCTCCGCGCTCCCCTTGCAAACATCCTCAGACTCTGTCAGCGCGGTCTCAAACGCTGCCTTGGTTGAGTGAGCTGTTCCGTTGTTTACTTCGTACATAATCGCCCATCTCCTCGTGCTCAGGCAGTCGTGTTTAGGCGGGAGAGCGACGTCTTGAAGGAAGGAACGAACAGGGTCGTTGATTAACAGGGGTGGTTGCGCCCATGCTAGTAACGACAAGAATATCGTGTTGGAGGGGAAGAGCTTTAGGTAGGTGGTCAGATGGGTAAGGAGAAAGGTTGGGCGGTGAGGGCCGGCAGTGGCGTGGAAATAGAGGAGGCGAGAGGCGGTTTGGAGGAGGCGTGCCAGATGGTGGGAGTGCTGCAGCGATCGGGATTGGAACTCGCTAGTCAGGGAGGGGATGGTGGAGAGAGCGGCGGTGATGTTGCCTTGGTTTGGGGAGGTTGGTTCTGGGTTGGGGGAGGTGGACGAGAGGTATTCGAGGAGTAACAGGCTTTCGGCGTGGGAGATGACTGTCTCAAGCTGCCCAGAGGATAGGGAGAAGTCTCTTACGGTGGAAAAGTGGGACTTGGCTTTGAGTAAAAGGGCGGGAGAAGGCGGGAGGCTGGGGTTGGCGTCTGGGTCGACTGAGCGGCAGAGGGCGGTGAGGGCCAAGTCGTTTTGGGAGGACTGGAGATGGAGCCAGACGCGGGTGTTCCAGAGGAGCTGGCTGCCGGGTAGGTTGGTGGCTGAGTCGAGGACTTTGAAGGCTAGTCCGGGGTTGTTGTTTGCCCACTCGATTAGGGCGTAGGCGTTGTAGAGTCCCATGCTGGTGCTATACTGCTTCAACAGGCCCTTTGCGACCTTTTTGGTGGATTTTGGGTCGCCGTTTAGCCACTCCATGGCGAGATAGACCTCGGCCAGTTCTTCGCGCTGGTAATCCATGACCAGCCGCTTGAGTGTGCCTAGCACCCATTGCAGATCAAGCGGGCCTCCGGGAAGGTGGGTTTTATCCCACGAGTCCAAACATTTGAACCATCCCTCCTTGGTGAACAAGAGTTCAGGCGAGACAGCCATATCACCACCTTGTTGTCCAAATTCTGGTGGTGGTTTTGACAGATCAACATCCACGCTCTCCATCTCCTCTCTCTTGTTGATCTCCCACGGCCGGAAAGCCTGCCCCGTTGCAGCCAAGAACGGATCATGCCGCCGCTTCTTCGCAACCTCCTCGCCACAGGTAGAAGGAACCCCAACAAACACCGCGAAACCCCCCAGAACCAATTGTTTAGCCACGTCCAGGAGCTCAGCTGGGAACCAAACAACAAAATCTTTAATATCTCCCCACATGACCACCCTAAACGGATCCTCATCGATCCCCTCATCCAACGTCCTGGCTGGCATTCGAGACTTCTCGGCACGCTTTCGTTCCGTAGCCACCCATAGCTGGTAGGGGTCTTTACAGTGCTGCCTGTCAAGTGTATCGCCTGGATCAAACTTGGGATCTGGTGGCATATCATCACCACCGCCCGCCTCAAAATCCGCCCAACCCTTCGCCCCCGCCTCTCCAAACCGAGCAACTTCGCTCTCCCAGAATTCTTCAAACGAACCTGGTGAAGAAGCTGTGGAGGGGCGGGAAAAGGTCATTTCCAACAGCACCTGCCAGGATGCAACCGCCCGTTCGACATACCCAGCATCCTGCAACAGTCTGGTCAGGCGCACAAAGACGTAAACAATCTGCCGGCATGTTTCCATGCTGCTACCCTCCTCTGGCCCAGAAAGTTCCTTGGAAAGAGCCTTGAGTTTGGCAGTAAGCATGTCCCGTATTTTTTCAACAGTGCAACTCCCAACTCTGGACATCTCCCAGTTGAGCCTCGCGCGCCAGAGCTCGAAGCTGCTGTCTGGAGTTGCATCATACTTCTGAGGGAGACTCTCCCATTTCTTGGCTGCGGTCTTGTCGTCCCAGATTTTGAGGCCGGTTGTCATCATACCTAGTATCAAGGTATCTCTTTGCGCAGACAGAGAAGAAGATGGAAGATGCCCTAAGGCTTCTTGGTAGAGAGATAATTTGAGTTCGGCAAGGGCCTTGGTCTCGTTGTCTGTGCGGGGACGAGGGTGGCCGATGTCCTCTGCAAATAAAGATTCTTGGAGAGACATGAGCTCCAGCCAGGCGGAGACGTCCGCAGGCGATGACCGGAGGTGGCGGGTGAGACGAATCGATTCTGTCTTGGCGGACGAGAGCTCTTTCGTTCCTTCTGCCGACCCTTCCCCATCGTTTTCCGAGCCATCAGATTCGGAATCTGAAGCTGGAGGCTTAGCCTTGCCGTAGATGGACCGGTAATCGGGTTGTTGGTCTTCACCAGAGTCTGGCCCGGGACTGTCCTGTCCACGCTTTCGCTTTTTAGAAGGCGCCAAAGGGATGAATTCTTCTGTTGGTGGTGGTGGCGGTTTGGTTGATGCTCTGATGCGCCTTGACTTGGTGCGTTGAATTCGGGATAGGAGGACTTTGTCCCTAAAGGCCGAGCCTAAGCCTTCGCGGGAGAAGGACAGAGAAAATAGGTCTCTCGGGCCATCACGATGCAGGATGAGATGACCTCTTGACCCCAAAATCTTGCCATTGCCAGAACGGTAGTAGGCCGGGATTTTGGACCGGTCGTTGCCGCCATAGCGGAAGAGGAGAGGGTCTCCTTTCTTGTCAATGAAGAAGTTGTCATTGATAGTCAAGGCGGCTGGAGCAGGCTTGACTGAGCTCCTAGGCTGGGCTGAATCTTCTCTTGAGTTATCATGCCGTTCCCCATCTCTGCGCTTTTCCCTGCCCCAATCCCGGCCTCTATCCCGCTGCCTGTCCCGTTCTCGTTCTCTGTTCCTGTCTCTGCTCCTACTTCGTCTTCTCTCCCCGTCCTTCTCATGACGTCGACGCCGCCGTTCATCATCGCGATCCAGAAAAGCACCATGTCTCTCGCGCTCCCGGCCACTGTCACGATGCTTTTCACGGCGGCCACGATCTCGTTCGCAATCATCATGCCTCCTTTTAAATTCCCCACCGGGGTCCCCGTGCCGGTCTTGGACAGGTTTCCGTGCCTCCCCCGATGCGGGCCCTGCTTCGGGCTCGGGTGTGGGTTTCGGCTGGAAGGATCCGAACTTGGGCACGGCGCGTTGCCGTTTCTCCTCTTTTGACGGCATCGTACGACCTGGATGATGATTAGAAAATATATGCAGCCGGCCCCTCTCCTCCTCCCCTTAGCCCTGTGACCGAGTCATGCAAAACACAGGCGACGTTTGAGTTGGGTATCGGATGATGTGGACTGAGAAAAGTGATGGGAGATAGACAAGTGTAAAGAAAAAAGGGTCGGTTCTAATTCTGCCGGTAGATGGGTAGTGTCAAAATCTCAACGTTACACTCAAACGGTCCCGTTTGAATCTGTTTGCTGGATGCAGCTGATTGTTGGGCACTCCCACTGTGAGATTACCGATGTGTCACTGGCATTTCCCCAGCTTCAGGCGTCGATTGCCTGCCGGGAGAACCCCTTTACCACGCTGTCGCGACAACGGCGCCTAAAAAAAGATGGCCAATGACAGCGCGGGATGCGCATTCGGGGACCACTATGACATAGCGTGTTTCTCTCGTCCGGTGGTGTCAAACACTCCCACTTCACGCTCGGCTCCGGTTCCTGGCCCTGCGCTTTGTTCTCTCGCGACTTTGGGTGAATGTTGACATTGACAAGCAAAAACTCTCCCCAAGACCGGATGATACTACTGTCCAGAGCAGGGAAGAAGGCGGATGGAAGATCAATCATCTGAGCAGCACCGCCGCGGCCTAATGACGCCAAGTGAGACACTGCTGTATGCACGTGGAGACCACTAATACCACCTCCAACAGCACTCAAGAACTCGATAACTTGGGGGGGCTCAGCCATCTCCTCTCCAACCACCACCGCATTTTGGGGCCAAAACCGACCAAAGACCCGGTGACAAGGCCGCCCACATTTGCGGCGAGGTGATTTCTTTTGCTCAGTCGGACAGGATATTCGTGTTTGTATATCGCCCTCTGTTCCTTCTTTATCTCCGGCTTTTTCCTTCCCTCACGCGATTTACCGTGACACCCACTCCCGGCAGACGCCTGCATCTTGTACCTTCCCCTGTCGGACATTGGTCTCATGGCCCTCCAGCTCGGAAGCCAAGACCCGATCTTCCATCTTGATCTCTACCGCGAATCTACGACCCAAAGCCCCCAAATCCGGGCAGCAGCGACGATAGTCCTGCGACTGCCGCCGATCTCCTATCAACACCTCATCTGACAGCACATCACCGGTCCCCACGGCCATGACAGGAAGGAGACACGCTCCGCGCCTGCGGGAAACCCGCGATGGCTTCGGTGCCGATAGGAATAATAACAACAGCAATGAAAACGAAGAAACCCAACCCTCCCAATCATCCCAATACCTCTCTCTCCCCAGCTCCCCAACCTCTTTCCGCCGGCCCCGCATCATGTCCCGTCGACCCTCCAACTCGGAGGGGACCGGCCCCGACGAGCGCTCCCCTCTGCTCGGGGCGCCCCGGACGTCGCGGATACGGATCGCGAGCGCGCATGGATCACCTCGGGTGCCGCATCTGTCTAGGAACCAGAGCTACGCCGGTATGTCTTACCTTGTTTTCTCCTCACCATGCACAAGGCCCCGCCTGGGTGTCTGGAAACTAACATTGCGCCGTTGAATAGATAGTGTTAAATCCCACCGCCACCACTCCCGCGCCAACTCGTGGGGCTCCCGCCTCATCCAAGCCCTCGGCGACCGTCAAGAGTCCTACGGAGGTATAGCAGACTCCAAGTCGTCGCTGTATCCAGACGATCGTGTGTGGTACGATCAGTTCACCTCCACCGATTGGGTACACGACTCCATTGCGGACGCCTACCGCGTCAAGGCCCTCAGGCAAAGAAAGGATTTCTGGGGGAGGGTCTATGTGCTTTTTGATGGGGCTCAGGGATGGATTTTGAGCGCGCTGGTGGGGTTTATCGTGGCGGTGCTGGCGTACGCGGTCAACGTGAGCGAGGCTACGGTGTTTGACTTCAAGGATGGGTATTGCCAGAGGGGGTGGTTGATAAATGAGAAGGTGAGTACTCTTACGAGGCAAGGGGAGTGATGGATGGGAGCTGATGAAGCAAGCAGAGATGCTGCCCTCACGGCAAGTGCACCGACTGGAGAGATTGGGGTGAAGTTCTCAATGGTTTTCCCTTTGGACAGAAATACACCGAGTGGGTCGTGTATATCATCATGGTCATCACCTTGGCTAGTCTCTCTTGTCTAATGACGCTGACGACAAAAACGGTGGTTCCATCTGCTTACCGGCTCACGACACTGGACGAGAACCTCGCGGCTGAAAACGCGGCTCACATGGGCGACCACGATAATGACGATGGTACCAATATCAGCCCTCGCCACTCTTATGTCGAAGGGCAGGGGTCGTCGTCCTCGGAGAACGCGCCCATGATTTACTACTCGGCCGCGGGCAGTGGGGTGGCCGAGGTCAGGGTCATTCTCAGCGGTTTTGTTCTGCACGGCTTCTTGGGTCTCAAGACGCTGTTGATCAAGACTTTGGGTCTGATTCTGAGTGTGGCTTCTGGACTTTCGCTTGGCAAGGAGGGCCCGTATGTGCATATTGCTACTTGCGTCGGAAACATTGCTTGCAGATTGTTTAGCAAGTATGATCGGAACGATGCCAAGCGGAGAGAGGTTCTTTCTGCCGCTGCCGCGGCTGGTGTGGCGGTTGCTTTTGGTGCGCCGCTGGGAGGCGTCTTGTTTGGGCTGGAGGAGGTTGCGTATTTTTTCCCGGCCAAGACGCTGTTTAGGACTTTTTTCTGTTGCATCACTGCGGCGTTGACGCTCAAGTTTTTGAATCCGTATGGCACGCACAAGATTGTCATGTTCCAGGTGCGGTATCTGGTGGACTGGGAGTATTTTGAGATTGGAAGTTTTATCTTGGTGGGAGTGCTGGGTGGAGCGGCGGGGGCGTTGTTCATCAAGGCTTCGAGGCGCTGGGCTAAGACGTTTAGGCGGATTCCGGTCATCAAGTCGTACCCGCTGCTGGAGGTGGTGCTGGTTGCGTTTGTGACGGGGTTGATTGGGTATTGGAATGTTTTCACGAAGCTGCCGGTGGCGAAGCTGCTGTATAACCTGGCGGCGCCGTGTGATGACCGGGATAACAACCTGGAGAATCTGGGATTGTGTCCGGAGGGCGTTGATCAAATTCCACCGGTGCTCTGGAACCTGTTGACGGCTTTCTTGATCAAGGGGTTTTTGACGATTATCACGTTTGGGATCAAGGTGCCGGCGGGTATTTATGTGCCGTCCATGGTGGTGGGTGGTTTGATGGGGCGGAGTATTGGGCATGTGGTGCAGTGGGTGGTGATGGCTACTCCGGACTGGGCGGTGTGGGGGACTTGCTCGGCGACGAGGGCGACGTGTATCCAGCCGGGCGTGTACGGGTTGATTGCGGCCGGGTCGACCATGTGCGGTGTGACGAGGCTGTCGGTGACGCTGGCCGTTATCTTGTTTGAGTTGACGGGTAGCTTGGACTATGTCTTGCCGTTCTCGCTGGCGATTCTGGTGGCCAAGTGGGTGGCTGATGCGATTGAGCCGCTGAGCATTTACGACTTGCTGACCGAGATGAACTCTTACCCGTTTCTCAACAACAAGCACAAGCCCATCTTCACGTCGGAGCTGGCGGACATTGTGCCGAGGGTGAGGAAGGAGAGGATTATTGACATTAGCACCTCGCCGGTGGTGCCGGCGATGAGTCTGAGGACCAAGCTGGAGCTGTTGCACCGGGCGGGCGAGCTTGATGGTGGACTGCCGATTATTCGGCATGGGATTCTGGTGGGGTTGATTCCGGCGCCAGACTTGGAGTACGCGTTGGATAACCTGCAGGATGAAGGGTCGAGTTTGTGCTTGATGGCGAGCGTGCCGACGATTGATGACTCGGATGATGGGTCGCCGGATCCGACGGACTTCACGCCGTATATCGACCCTGCGCCGGTGGCGCTGGATATCAGGTCGCCGATGGACCTGGTGTATGAGTGTTTTGTGAAGCTGGGGTTGAGGTATATTTGTATACTGAGGGATGGAAAGTATGCGGGGATGGTGAGTTGTTTTTCTTTCTAGAGTGGATGGATGGGATGAGAGGCTAACAATGCAAACAGACACACAAGAAGACGTTTGTCAAGTACATGAGGGAGTTGGAGGAGAAGGAGGGGCATATGTAATTTTTCTTTTGCCATTACCTCGAGGTTGTTTCGACTGCAGATTCTTGAGCATCCTAAAGTACCGTTGCGCTGAAGAAGACATGTACGATGGTGTGTAGTCTGGTTGGGCTGCATGTGTGGTGGTGGGTGCATTGGAATTAAACATGGAGGCAGGCGTTCTTTTTTTTCTTTTCTTTTTTTCTTTTTTTTTTGCTGGGTTTTGAGTTTTTGATGTTTATCGTTGCTGTAATTAGTCGCTTGTTTTCCCTATCAAGATGAGTGATGAGACGAGATGAGATGAGGGAGAGGATAGAGTGAGGAATGAGACGAGAATGCTGTTTGAACCCTATAAAACAGATAAAGCTCTTGTTACATTGTGCTGTTTAGTGATTATGTCTAGGTAAATAATTGTTCCGTCTTGGTATTTAACCATGAATCTCTGGCTCCAAAATCCGACACTTTACTGTCCTTTTTTGTTTTGCGACATCGAAAGTCGCAGCCTGTCGTGTGTCTCGACTTGGACTTGATGGGTGTCTTGGGCTTGGAAGACGTCGGCTTGACAGGAGTTGTCTGTCGTCTTGACAGTGGAGAGTTTCTACCGAGGACTGTCTTGGTATTTTATGTCAAGCCAACCACCCACACCCACCCAAACTCATTCATAGAGCCGCCCGTATAATAGCCCCCCATCAGCTTTCCATCACCTTCAACTTGCCCACATCACCCGCCCACCTACCACCTACCTCCCATCAAAGGAGCAACAAGACGCCATCACCACCATCACAGCAACACTTCTAGGTACTGGCCTCGCCCGCCCTTTCATCGCTATCTCCTGATTTGGCCATCATATGGATTCAAGATACTACCTGAAAGGGGCTCGCTGGCTCAAAACCGGCTCGGGTTTACAATTCCGTCCATCTCTTTCTCTCTCCTCTCCTCTCCTCTCTCCATAAAAAGTTACGTTTCTATCAACCTACTGTTTCACCGGTCAACGAACCAGACTATGAGAGATCTCCCTTTTCCTTTGTTAATTTCTGCCCTCCGCAACTGGGGACCATTTAGACGAAACAAAGAGAAGAAGCGGTATGCTGTCCGTTGCTGGGAATGGGCCGGGGATACCATCCCTCCCTCTGCTGCGCTGCCGCGCGCCGGAGTGCTCGACAAGAACACGTTGTGCCTAGAGCTGGTGAAACGTCTCTGGACCGCTCCACCGCTCGGGCGCGCGCAGGGTGGTTAGCCCCATTGCGGGAACCTCCCCTTCCAATCGCCTTTTGTCCTCTGTCTGGAAATAGCTTGACCGAGCTGATACGTGGTCTCTCTCTGGAGGAGTGGAGCGGGTGTTGGATGGGGAGGATGTAGCTAAGGAGGGGAGAGTTGGAGGGGAACGGCCGGGGAGAGGAGAGGGAGAATTCTTATTCTGGTTTTTCTTGGTCATTGTTGGGTGGGAGGGGATATGACAAGGGTGGGGTCGACTGGTGGATGGCGCTGAAGGAGGACAGAGAGAGGGGAGAAGGGGGTAATTAGAAATCATTCTCGTCATCCAGCTGTACCCTGAGTGCGCCCCGGTTACGAATAGTCGTGGTGGCGATGGGGGTGATGGTGGGCGGTATTCTTGGAGAGGGGAGAGGTAGAGGAGATGTAGAGGAGGGATGGAGTGGTGAGCTGCATGAGGCTTATACACGACAGGAGCAGGAAGCATACATGGTGCTATTTTCGCGTAAACTAGCGGGCGACTGGGTTTATCACTGCAGAGGACCGTGAAAAGACATGCCCAAGACCTGGAATAGATGCAAGATTTTCGATTGGTTTGGTGCTCTGCCCGTTACCATGGACCATAGTGTTTCTACTGTTTCTCACCAAACTTGCAGTGTGCTGGGGGGGTCAGCCTGAAGCCAAGACGCTCGCTCGGTAAGAGCAAGAATACCCCGAGTTAGGTAGGCAGGGAGCCAAAAGAATAAAAATCAACATCTAAGTCTCATAGCCAGGCGTCAAAAGTATACCCTCAGTCCGTCTGCAGTGAGGCCACTTTCCCATACTTTACGCGCTCTGGATCACAGTTGTTTCGAATTATCACTAATATACACTCCCATATGATCCTACACGATCATACGTGTACACCCCCTTTACCCCCTCCTCCTCTCCTTCTTCTCCATCTTCTCCTCCAACCTCTCCCTCAACCACCCCGGCACAAAAGCCTTGACCCTCACCTTTCCCCCGTCATCCCCTTCCTGCCCCTCCCCTTGTCCGCCAACCTCAACCTCAAACTCATCCCCCTCCTTGAACCCCATCCCCACCCCCACCGCCGCCTCCCCGGGCAGCTTCAAGTCGGTCATCATCTCTAGCCTCCCTAACACCAATCCCAAATTCCCAATTCCGCCAAGCCACTTCCCTGCTGGCCTGCCCCTTCTTCCTAGCCTGGTCACGTTCGTCCCAGGGGCGATCTTCCCCGCCAGATCCTCATCGGAATATCGGAGTTGCGCCGGTGGGGAGGGGGACGAAGAAGGGTAGAGCATAGCAGGAAGAATCCTCTTCCGAACAACACCGCGGTGCTCAGTGCGGATGGTGAGTTCTTGGCCGACGTAGCACCCCTTGCGAAAGTCGATACCACCCAGCAGATCGAGGTTGGACTCGTGGGGGAGGGCAGAGTCCCGGATGAGTTCGGATTGGGACTCGGGGATGCCGTGGGTGAAGCGGAGGAGGTGGTAGGTTTGCTCCGGTTCCGTTGTTGCAGGCTGGGGCTCGGCGCCAAAAGTCAGGAGTCTTCGCCATGATTCTGAAGATGGAAACCGCGCGTCGGGATAATAGTGGGTGTTTTCGGTGGAGGCGAAATCACTGCTTCCCCAGACGGCATAGACGTTTGCTTGTTCTGGGGCAAGAAGGGAGATGGTGCATTTGGAGCGGAGTTTGTAGCGCTTCAGGTGTTTGGTCAATGTTGCGGCTTCTGCAGTTGAGACTTCGACTAGGAAGCTATCTGGGGGCGATGATGCTCGAGAGCGGGGGTCCAGGTAGACGAGTACATCGTTTAGGACGCGGCCTTGAGCGGAGAGGAAGGCGGCGTAGGCCAAGGTGTTGTGGTCGGTTGGCAGCTCGTTGGTGATGATCCCCCTGAGAAATTTGGCTGCGTCGGGGCCGGAGAGGGAGATTAATGACCTGGAAGCGAGGCGGGAGATGCCTGAGGTGGGCAGGCCACTGTCTGATGGTGTGGATTGGGATGAGGTTTCTTGAAGAAGGGGACTAGAGACCGAAAAGGGGCGGTGGTGGCGTTGCCGGGGCAAATAAAGGGGTGTTTGTTTTGGTCGTGATAGTGATTGTGGTGGTGAGGTCGGCAGTGAGCTTGGCCGAGGCGATGGGACTGATGAAAAGATCCTTGCACTGCTGGGGAGGGTGCCGGCACCAACAGCTATCCTCCTTCTAATTACGGGCTGCATGTTGAGGTATGAAACACACACGATTACGCCCGTTGGAAAGATTCAAAAAGCCGCGCTATCCTTACGCCATGTGCTTGTGGTTCGAGATCTCAATTCTCGGAATGGGTATTTGGCCGGTGACGTAGACTTTTCGATATTCGGCAACGACAGTTTTGCCGATCGGCGAAAGCGGGACTTGTCAAGGCCGAGGGGTGGCTGGTGGTCCGTGCCTGAGCTATCAGCCTTGCTAGAGGCTCGGCGTTGTCGGCATTGGTCCGGGCGGTCGGGTGTATCGATAATCTCCGCTCTTTACCTGACACCCACTGCCACTGATGACGGCGACAGCCAGTGACTGGATCATTCATGATTTTGCGGGGGACGACGATATCTCCGTTCGCTCCGCTTTGATGGACCATCCCGTTGAGCATGTGAGATTCTCTGCTATCGCGACTTCTCGATCCACTCATCTTGCCGGGTGCCCGCTGGTCGAGACTCGCACGCCGGATGTGGACCGCTTACACCAACACTTACACCGACCGAGAGCCGTGCCTAAGTCAACGACCAATCTCGGACGTAAGTTTTCTCTTGGCTACGTTCAATAAAAGGGCGTGCGTGTGTGTCCATTTCCCACGATCATGTCTAATTACATTGACCACTTGTCACTCAATTCCGAAAACATCCGCAGTGACCGACCGTTCAGTAAGCGATACGCAGCGACGAGCATTTCAAGCGACACTGCAATAATACCTGTATTTTCCATCAGCCGCCCGACAAGCTGACAAGACAGGGACGGTCGTAAAGTCCGGGATGGGCCCAGTGTGTGTGTGGGAGAGACAAAGTGGATGACTGAGCCACATGTCCCCGACCACGACCTTTTCCTGTGTGTGTTACGGAACAAGCTCCGTCAACGGACGGAATCGGGGAAGTGGGTGTCAGTTGACTCACGCCGAAAGCGCCGCAGACAACAAGTCGGAAGCAGAGGACAGTCAGTATGCGCTTGATGCCAGGACGAAAAGAAAAAACCTGATGGAAATTCCCTCGCTTTATTCCCGCATGACTTGCAGTTCCCTATCGCGAGCCTTGCTGTCCTGCGTGTATTCTCTGCCCGGCTGCACCCGTACCCGATCGTCGAGAGCGGCAGATGTCCCGGGTGAGCCCGCGGTGGCTTCGCATCTCCCAGTCCACTGACCGACGAAGAATCAAGGCTTCAGCAAAAGGGTGTTCCTTGTCCCACCCCCCTCCCACCATGGTTTACCGATCGCCATCACATCACGAACTGGAAAAATCATAGATGAGCCTTGTTGCCATCCAACAGGGCAATCGGTCACGAACGCAGTCGGTCAGACATGGTCATCATGTCGATGCCCTCACCGCCTTGATATTAAATCGCTGCCTGGCGCATGCCATAATCATGGTCCTTCCCGCCCTTTTGCACCTGCATACGCAAAACACTGCCTCTGCCCCAAGGCATAGGGAACGTAACATCTCGCTCTTTGGGACAGTCGCACAAGGCGGCCAGTTCTTTTCCCCATATTTTTTTTCGACGGGTTCCTAGTTTCCAGAGTCCTGTCTCTCACGTAATCATGATGTAGGGCTGAGTGGTAAGAGTGAGGGCCTCTCCATCATGATGCAAAGGACTTTTTTTGCCAAACGGCATTCATACAGCATATCTGCTGTATCTAGTTGTGCTTGACCGACTGGTGGGCACCAGTCGCACCGCAGTGAATGGGATCATGGGTATCGTGAGCATCAGGCCGAGTAGAGTCCGGTCGACCTCGTTGTGAGGTCGAAATGACGAGTTGATCGCCCTGCACCCTCGGATTCAGATCATGCCGTGATGCTGTGACGATGTCAAGTTCCAATAGTGGCAATCAACAAGCGAGTTCCCAACCATCCCACCCAGAACCTCCTCAATACGAAAATTATAGGCCGATATAGTCGGTCGTCAAGGTGTTTATTTTTCGCTCCTGATACTATTCCGTGTTGTTTCCATCAGGTCAACTGATGGCCTCCAACAGGAAAACCTGCAACTGTTTCACACCTGACCCTGACTGGTGCGGCCTGAAAGTGTGGCCCAGTGATCGATCCGTCTACCGTTCCCTACCGTTTTTTACCCGCAACCCTAAAAAGAGGCGCCGAACCCGGCAGTTTGGAGCAGGGTCGTCGTCGTGGTCGTCGTGGTCGTCGTCGGGTCGGTTTGAAATCGCGGCGCCGCTGCATCGAAACAGAACACCAAGTCCAAACTCACCACGCCGCCGCCGCCTCCATTGTTGGCCACCCCCCTACACCATCCATCTACCTCCAGCTTTGAAACCCCCGCATTTTCGTTTCTGTGAGAAGCGATCTCGTTTTGGCTGTGCCATGCCGCCGGGAGCTACAACCTCGAGCAGGCTGTGTGTGATAGTGAGTGATTTACTTGCCCGTCCCGATGGTGTTTGGTCTGATGTCGAGGCCAGGCCGGGTGGTGATACCCTCTCCAATCAATTTTGCTTCATCTTCAAACCTCCGGTATCGTCCACAGCATGGTAAGAAGGCAGTGCTTTTCAACACAGCGGAAACGACCCGCCCACAGCACTTCTTTCCCCAGACCAGCAACCATTCCGTGCTGTCGTGTGTCCTGTCGTCACGCATGTGCACAGCCCACCGCAGGACACCGTCCACAACATCGAATCTCCTCCGTACAATACTCAGAATTCCCCCACGTTTTTGGGTCAAAAGTATTTGCTGTCAGCAAAAATTCAAATTTAAAATTAAAAAGAATCCAGACCCAGCACTCTGGAAAAGTGGCTTTTTTGTGGCTGGCTTGCCGTGTGTGAAACTGCCCCAGAAACGCGCAACAATTACACTTCAGAAACGGGAGACGCTGACTGGACGGATTACGCTCCCTGGCTCCCAGCCCTACCATGATGTTCGCTTACCCCTGCCGTTAGGGGTCTTTTGGGTTTTGGCTGGGGGAGAAACGGACATACCGTACGGCGGCGTACGGTTGAGAAGATCAAGTGGAAATCTGACTCAGACTTTTGGGAACGCTGCTTGAATGATCTGATTCC
Organism: Triangularia setosa; assembly: GCA_033296915.1. Lineage (NCBI taxonomy): Eukaryota > Fungi > Ascomycota > Sordariomycetes > Sordariales > Podosporaceae > Triangularia > Triangularia setosa. The sequence goes on along the minus strand of MU866105.1, from coordinate 165,391 downwards.
TTCCTGATCTTTTGGGAGATTACCATAGTCAAAAGGCAAGGTATCAAGATACAGTACCTTCCGCGCGCAGTTGCGGTGAGAAACCTCGCGAGAGGCCAACAAAGCAATGCGTTTGCAGTTCCAATCTATCCTCCACCACTTGCGCAACACTCGGGAGGTTCTTGTCATATCTCATCAGTGTCAAGGTCCTGCATTGCGATTAGCTCACTGATCGATACCTTACCGCCTCAACATTTTTTCTTTTGCTGTTGCTTCTTCTCGGTAGTTGTCAGCTCCCATCTCACTGACACTTACACTCTTAATTTTCCCAAACGGAACTACTCCTGAGCTGAACTCCACGACTGGTAAAGCCGACGGATCAAAAAATACCAGAACAAAGACCGGATGTCTCCCCGTCTGGCTAATATCATGATCTCCCTAGCCGCAATCTGTTTGCAAGCGGTAAAAACAAACTTCCTCACCATATGTTGTCTGACACGGAAACACATCCGGCCGTGAGGCGTCCGTCGGGCAGCCCTAACCCGCGACCCGCGGACACAGCAACAATCTCCACATTGGCCATCCGGCCGGGTTCGTCGGTCGCTGACCGCTCGGAAGCCGATGGCGAAACATTTCCGTTTCCACATCCATTATCTCCACCTTGTCCTGCAAGAGAAGAAAAAAACGTGTGAACTCCATCGTTGAAAAGAGAGCTGCTCTGATCCTCGTGCGCGGGGAACATCCCGGCTTGGACCTATCTCAACTCTTCACCGCTATCGTCATAGCTTTTGCCCATTTGAAAATTGACAACGCACACAAGCCAAAAAAACATTACGCTTTTCTGCGTTTCAGCATTCTGACGACAAGAACTGCGGGGAAGATAGCGCCTTGGAGGGGGAAGCAAAATGCAAAAATGCCAAAATGCAAAAAAGTGCTGCCTGATGTGAACTGTATAATAGGCGAACAAGAGGCTGTGCGTCGACCGCCCAGCTGTGCAGAAACCTCCCCAGGTCCACAAAACAAGGAGCTGCGGGATCCGCGTCCGGTACCTGTACCATAGTCTGTAAAATTACCAAGAGCAAAAAAAAAAAAGCCCAGTCCACGAGAGATCTTTGCTTGTCGATGCTTGGAGTCGTCACCAAGAAGGCTCAATCCAGGCCGAAGCGAGCTGGTTCGACTACATTCTATTCCCAATGTCAAATTTTCATACTGCTTTTACAAATCCGGCTTTTACAAATCCTGCTTAACAAAGAGCCAAGGAAAAAATTGGAATTTGTACATTGAAGTTCCTTGAAGCCCTGGAAGATTGAACCCCACCCCCAAGCTCTGCGGGGCGTTTTTGTAATTCCCTTTTCACACCGGGGGGTGCAAATAGCAGCAGTAAATCGTCCTTCTCTCCAAATGTTCCAAATTCAACGGGCAACAAGGCGCGCGCGCGCACCAACACCAGCGTCAACCATACTCGCACCACTCCCTCGGAGAGCCGGCCTCCCTTTTCTCTGTTAATCTTGAGGCAAGACCAAGTTTGTTGTCTCTTGTCCACAGTTCCATGCTTTTGACCAACAAGACACGAATTCCCAAGACCCCAAGGCTTGTTTAACCCCGAAGCCTGACATATGGACAAAAGGCGAGAGCCGAGGTCTTGGTTTTTTCTGTACTCTTCAAAGTCATCCAGTGCCGATCCTCGGTTACGATTGGCATCCATTGGCATCGCGTACATAACAATGTCTCTCGTATTTTTGAGCAAGCCAGGAACAACACATGCGTTCCATTGAGACATGATGTCACAAATTGCAAGCAGAAGCAGCAAAAGAAATGCGGTTTGTAGATAATTTCTGTTATTGAATAGAGCTTGACACTCAACCCTAAGGGAGCGAAACAAGTCTCTGCGATAATAAATAATAAATAATAGTAGTGATGATTCCCTCTTTTTTTTCCCCATTGGTTGCGTCCGCTTCCCTCCCATTGCATCCATGCCTTTGCCCCTTGCCATTCCCTATATATCTCTCCCGCTTGTGGAAATGAGAAGAGCTCGTAGATGAGAAAGAAAGGAAAAAATAGCAATGATGCCCGCTGTTGTTGTCTCTCCAGACTTTTTTGATAATATCCTCGCCCGCTCTTGATATTCATGTAATCCAAGGAAAATAAAATGACGCCGCTGCTAGGTGATTGGTATCATTGTGGTAGTGTTGAGTTGTGTCTCAAAAAAACGCCGGGCCAATGCAAATGATGACAAGAAAGGAGTGATAAGGAAGCTCTCTAGTACACCGATATTCTCGCTGGGTTTCTCGGTGGGAGGTAGAACCCCTCCTCGTAAAAAGCGTCCTTGTCCCCGTGTCCCGTCGCGCTTTGTATCGTTGTGCTCTTCTTGTCGTCAAAAGCGGGCAGTGTGGTGGTTGGTGGTGAGGGCGGCATGGACGACTCGTCGTCTGTTGTGGAATCCGAATCGTCGAGGAGCTCAGGTGGCGAAGATGGTGATGGTGAGCCGGAGTGGGAAGGGGTTCTTTGGAGGGCGAGCTGTGTGTAGTCCTCGTCGTCGCCCATGTCATAGTCCTCCTCGTCTTGGTAGCTGTAACCCTTGGGTGGGAGCATGCTGGTGTGTGAAGGTATCCTCCTGAGAGCGACAACTGCGTCGGCCATCTCAATGTCCTCGTCGGATTCGTCGTCCTCATCCTCGTCATAGCTGCAGTCGGAGTCGGAATCAGAGTCGGAATCGGCGTCCTCGACTCTCCAGTCGTGATCGGGCTCCTCGACAACGGAGTCGGCCCATTGAATGTGGCGGTTGTTGGAGCTGGGAGCTGGTGGTGTGCTCTGGGTGGCGCCGCGGACAGATTGGTTGAACCATGATTCTTGTTCCCTCTCAGCATCGGCAAGCTCTAACATGAGAGAGTCGAGGAGGTTGGCGTGGCCGACGAGCAGGCGAAGGTTGTGATCAGGACGGGCAGCCTCGGAAGAGAGCTTGGCCCGCGCCTTGTGGGCGAGGAAGTAAGTCTGGGCAATCGACATTTTGGGGCTCTTTCTGAGGCGGTATGGCAGTGGGGAAGCTGGGTAGACTGATGGTGAAGCTCCCTGGAGCTTTTGAGAGTGTGTTTGTGTTGTTGCGGAGGAGGGTTGAGCAAAAGTCATTTTGAAATCGGGTTGCTGACGGCAGCAGGCTTCCCTAATATTTGTTGCTTTTGGCGTATTTTCTTGTGAGTCAAGGCACCGACGAGCCGATTCCGGCTGGACCCAGAATTGATAAGTGCCAGGGTCGGGGTGGGAGCAGTGGGTGGAGAGGGGTGGGGATAGACTAGGCTGTCCTCAAGTCCTCAGTGTCAAAGTGTCAAAGTGTCCGAGTGTTGACAAGCAGTCACAGTTGAAACAAGCAAACTGGATCTGGAGTAGATGGGGAGAGAAGTAAAGTTCATGAAGATTGACACTTGATCTGACGGGAGCAACGGAGACATCAGAGGGGCGGTCATGCTCCTTTTGTAAACTCTTACGGGTCCCCTTGACCGTCTGTTGGTGTTCGGCTCCGTCCAAGACACCGCAGGGTCACCAGCGATGTATCATCCGCAGCAGCTGACAAAAAACCGAGAGTCCGACACCCCAGTCCGCCCGCCCTTTGCAGCTTGTCTCCGTGCATACCCTTGCAGGTTAGAGGAACGCGGCCTTAACCACGCCTCACCGCTGTATTTTACGATACCAACCGTTACAGACTGGGCCACAGCCATAGGTCTCCTTCACGACCTGCCACGCATGTCCATGTCTTGATGCCTTGCCCACCGACGTGGCTTTCTAACTTGCTCAGATCGGAACAACAAGCTACGCCCTCTAGTGCACTCTGTCGATTCAGCGGGGGCTCGCTCCAAACAAGCCCGGTCTGCTTTCGACTGATTGACGTGCTCTAGGATGTTTGGCACGTCTGTGCATTGTTGGAACTACCTCCGGACGCATGTCATTCCCCAGAAGTCAAAAGTCCCACAATATCCGATCTCCGAGGCCTATCGTGGATGATGTGATATCACTTGGAGATCAATGATTGTTAATCAGCAACGATACTAGCAACAAAAGCTACAAAGCATCTCACCCCGCACCCGACCGGAATAGAGAGAAAATAACGGAGGTTTTCGCCCTTCTGTCGGCTTCTGCTGCAACCGTCCTGCGGCATTGAGGGGTTATCTAATCAACGCAGCCGGTCCCTTTTCACATAGAGTTGATGCCTTGATTTCTAATGGTTCCGGCATAGAGTCATTTTGTGATTTTGTCATCCACCACAACAAGGCAGCGAGGCAGCAAAGCCAAGCAAACCCCTCGGCAACAATCCACGTCATGAGCCAACGACTCAACACGACGACACGACGGCCACCGCATCACCAACCATATCCCATCCCACATTGGCAGATTGGGTAGGTGGGCAGACGACAGCCCATCGCTCATCGCTAACCGGGCAGCGAGGCATTCCGAACACCAGCAGCCTTGTTTGTATGTGACAATCAATACGATACGCTCGACACGCCCAATGCCCGATTGGGAACATCGCCTTACTGTGCAGTGTAAGACGCCCTGCCTTGAACGATGAGCCCTGAGCGGAACTCGGTAAACACACATATGGTGCATACCAGCGCGCGCATTTTGGTAACAGGATCCCGCGGGCACGGAGACGGCATCCACTATCTGTGCAGTACACGCAAGGGCAAAAGAACGCAGGACTGAGGACACTGGATCGCGTACGACATAGAGGGCAGTCCCGTCTCAGTCATCTTCATGCCCTGGGGGAAAATGTGCCGCATGCAATTCGTCGGTTCGTTAACATGGTAGCATTTGCCTTATCCGTATGCACGGAACTCATTCGCAACTTACCCCAGATGGGACACTGGAACGAGGCACCGCCTCATTGATTCAATCATCGTCTATGTAATACCAGCGGTGTATGAGATGAATCATTTGTTGGGTCTCTTATCAAAACAAGAATCGATGGCCGGTGACGGCTGTGCGACACCACAAGAGTAACTAAACCCCGAGCCATCAACAGGAAGAACACACGGCACACGGCACACGACACAGAACTTCTTTTGCGCCGCCCCCAATAATGTGCAACGGGACGGGTCAATTCTCTCAGTCCTCGTTCTCCTCCCCCGCACAGTTGTTCCCCTCTGGTGAACAAAAGGCCGCGAGCGCCGCACACGTTTCAACACCCCAAGATTTCTTGGCACGGAATTCGGGTCCTGATTCGTGCCCTTGGCCCCCACAGATAGGGCTGATAGACACTTTGGAATTGGGGTCCAGGGGTTTTCTCACTCTGTCCGAGTTGCCCGGGGCCCTAGGGCAAGGTAAAACCGCAACCACCACCGCAACCACCACTGCAACCAGTGACTGTGAGGCACAGCCCGTGAGACTCGTGGAGCCTGAGCAAGAAAACCACATGGCGGCGCCGGCGGCGTCCAATTCTGCCGGGGTAGCTGCAGCAGAGCGAGAGCGGTTGTTTCTCCTGATGGAGATGACCGTCTACCGGGGCTAAAAAGGTGAGCGGCATTATAGGAGCTGGGCGGGAGCACCAAATCACGACATCATGGGCATCACAGCAGAAGAGAGAGAGACTATTTGATACGATGACATCATATCTTGATTCACGGGCAGGGCTGAGCTCACGGACCCATACACAAACACAGAGTATCTAGGACGGGTCTGCATGAAGTGATCGTATTGCGTCGACCGCCAGTTCTCACTGATCGCCGATTACAATTATGGCCATCACCATTTGAGAAATCCGAGCAATGCTGACTACAATTTACGGAATACCTCAGATCATTGAAGATCCCAAAGCAACGTTAACCTTCTCCATATTTTACTCTGGGCCTTATTTGCTTATCGCTCCTTCGACCCCAACAATTATCATATCGTATAGACATAATACCAGCAAGGGCCTTTGTCAGCCTTCTCTTCATCAACCTGCTACAGTCCCCATTTTACATCCGACCTCACCTACCAGGCCTGATTCTCCCACGCTTCCTGCGCTGTTGCGTTCTTCTCCCCAACTTACCACTTATGATTCCCCGTTTACGGCGGTAACGTCCATACCTAGGGTAACAGAGTAACAGCACTAGTATACGAGCCTGAGTACTACTTTGCTCTCCCCCTCTCACCAACTACAACCGCCCGCGCGCTGCACGCGGGTAAGAGAGTCGTAATGGTTCAATGGTTGCAGTAAGGCAGTGCTGTGCCTCGCACTCCAGCCAATCAACATCTCGCAATCAGCCTGGAGACCTCCAAGCACCCTCAGGCAACCGCTTTTTCCCCCATGGGCGGACGGTAATACCGCCCAGTTGTGTGCTGCAGCGAAGCAGCAGCGTGCCAGTCTGTCGGTGCCGCGCCACCGCCTTACACTCCGTACCGTCGCAATTTGGAAGGTCTTTCGAAGGTGGGATGGAAGGTTTGGAATGCTTCCATGCATGGGCGCATCGCAACGCTCTCGCCCGTTCCCAACCTCCCGTGATGGGATTGCCGAAAGGAGTACCTAGGGGTCTCGCGCAATGGTTCCGTTTTGGGGGGTGTATGTCTCTTGGCATGCAATGGTATGGTACGAATGGGGGGAGGTGAGTGGATGGGAGGGTGATGAGGAATGTAACTTGACTGGCAAAAGTGCTGTCAGTGGGCAGTGAAAGGTAAGGGAGCGGTGTTTCACCACAAATGCGGTTCGATGCATGCGTGTATGTGTGTGTGTAAAGTGTCGTGTTCATCCGGTCCAAGGACCTGGGTCAGGAACGGGAGAAATGAAGCTGGAATGGGGGAGGGGATGCAGAGGTCAGCTCCGGGATGGGGGTGGTGGTTGGCTGGGAGCTGCGTGCTCGCACCGGCTGGCTGGCTGGCAATGGAGAGGAAGCGATAGGTTGAGGTTAGTGAGGAGTGAAGAGGATAGAGGTACCCTTCCCGTGCATGGGACAGAGAAGTATGCTTTGCTTACCTACACTGGAGAGCCTATAGGCCTTGGGTCGTAGGGCTTGGTTGATTATTAAGGATGTATGACTACCTATCTCTTCATGTAAGCTATTGACTTTGCTGGTTGTTGTGTGGTATTCTGATTCTGAATCTGCTAGGCTACCTGGAAGAGATACACTTTCAGTGGCTTGACTACGCAATACGTCTGCCCGATATTACTAAAATCAGGCATTATGCCGACCTCGAGGGTGTTGAGCCTTGCTCTCAAGTCAAACAGGCCAGTGGGTATATCAGCATTGTTGTCAAGCAGTCTCTTCTTGCACGCATATGTACACCTTGACAGGAAAGTAAACAATGGTACCAAGTGGGAACACAAAAGCCAAAGGAGAACTTGATGTTCAGAGACAGAGCCAGTCAAATGACTCCTCATCCACAACCCTCTGGTTCCGTGCAAGACATAGTCATCCATCACATCGATTGTGCGCAGTTATCTACGAGGTACTGCGTTGTATAACACTGTCTGAGATCTTCAAAATCTTCTTGCAGATATGTTTTTAAAAATAGGACAGTAGTATTATCATGACAGATGCAATATGCACTTGATTCAGCCATGGAACTCAGCTGTCACACTAAACAGAATCTATTGGGGTATCATAAGCAGCAAAAGCTTCAAGAGAATCTAAAATGAAACACAAAATCTACGAAGCACCAGCACTCCCCACCGCCTCCTCCTCTCTCCTCCTCTTCTCCTCATCCTTCTTCGCCTGCGCAGCCCTCAGTCTAGCCATAGTAGAAGCAAACCTGTTCCCAGGCTGTGCCGCCGCCCCAGCCCCACCACTCACATCTGTCGTCGTCGCCGTCGTTGTCGTCGCAGCAGAGACCTTATCACCATGGTCAGCCATATCCTTTTCTTGCCTGGTGTAAGAGGGAAGTGATGATGTTGCCTGATCCTCAGCCTTTGCCTCCTCCTTTTTCTTCGCCTTCTTCTTCTCCGCCTTCAGCCTCTGCTTCTCCGCCAGCTTCCTCTCCAGCTCGGCAATCGCCCCATCATAATCCTTTTCCTCCTCTTTCTTGTTCACCTCCACTGCCTCCTGCTGCTGTTGCTGCTGCTGCTGCGCGACCCTCTCCCTCGCCTCCGCCATCTCCCTCATCCTCCTCATCTCCTCCATCTTTTGCTTCCCCCTCGCCGCCATCGCACTGAGCTTCTCCCTCCTCTTATCCGCGCTGTCATCTACCTTTTGCCGTTTCGCCTCTTCCTCACGTCGCTCAAGCTCCTCGACTAGCTGCCGCCTTTTAGCCCCCATCTGCTCCCGCTGTCGCTTTTTTTCGAGAATGGCCTTCATGCCATTGTTGTAGACCTCCTTGGCTTCCGGGTTGAGGAGGACGTCCCTGGTGCGCTCGAGCTGCTCGTAGAGGGCAGGGTCGTAGCTGTCGCCTGCTTTGTCTGGGTGGGCGGTGAGGGCTTTTTTGCGGAAGGCGCGGCGGACGTCCTGGTCGGTGGCGGTTGCGTCGAGGGAGAGGATGGAGAAGAGGTCGTCGCCGCGGGAGGCGGCTTCGCGGGCGTAGAGGAGGAGGTCTTGGTCAGACATTTTTGATGGTGGATGATTCTGGTGGTTGTTGGCAGGAGAGGGGTGCTGGGCCGGAACGAATGGGTTGATTATTTTGGTACAGATATGTAGTCGTGTCGGACGCAAAAAGGCGGGAGACAGGATGCTGTTTTGTGCCGGGAGAAATGTTGATGTTTGTGAAGCAATGCGACGGAGGATGTCGAAGTGCCTGCATGCTTGGGGATGGTGTCGGTTATAGGGTCGCCCAAAAGCTCCACACTAAACCTAAATCAGTCACACAACACCCAGGTCTTCAACTTAACCTCCAACGACGGCACATACAAGACAAAATGAATATTTCTGGTCGGAGTCTAGGTATTCTAGTACTAATTATGTTCCAGAACACACTGATTGGCGGCAAAGCAGGATTCTCTTATGGCCTGACTTACAAGAACATTTGCACAGTCAACATAAACCCCACCCAAACGAGTTTGGGGGCTTCAGGGGTCAGTTACCAAAACCCTATCGCTGGTTCTTACATTTGTTGAAGTCCAGGAAACAAGATGTTTTGCGAGGCAGAAGAAGGTGAATAAGAACAAGTAGCCTGGCACATGTTGGTATTCCACATCAGTACTAGGGTGTTCTGTAACTGTGCTCAACTCTGGACTTGCAATTAAATTGAAATTTGTATCTTGCACTCCAGCGTCCTTGACGGTTCAATAGCGTCATGATAATGGGCCACAAGAACAATAGCAAGGCACTAAGTAAAAATACAAACATCGGGCATTCTCTCCTACCTGCGCCAATCCAGTACCTTTAAGAGTCTTGGGTGATTCATTCTCAAAGAGCAGATGAAGCCTCCGTCGGACACACAACCATTGCGATGTAAACGACGAGTCGAGAGGATGGTAGCATCTCTTTAAGGGAATAATAATCAATCGTCTCAACGCAATAAAACGTGGTTTCTTCATGCTGTAAGGCAACTTGAACGCACCCAGGTATCGGACATGGTATCTCCGTTATTTCAGCTGAGCATTTAGACATTCTCGCCATCGTGCATCCGCTTTTCTTCCAATCTGTCTTGATCTCTCTCCCACATATATTTTTGTCATCAAGCATTAAGAAACTGCTGTGCATACTCGTAACCTCTTCCAAATTGGGAGCTATACCAATGCAATAATTGTACGAAACCAGCTCAAAGTATCGGTAGGGTATAACTTTCGTACAACCTACCTAAGGATCCTAAATGAGACATGGTTTAAAAGAGCCTTTACATAACACTTGAGCATTTCCCGCATCGCTATCATGATAAGAAACCGGAACTGCCAATATTTGCTGAACAACAAGCCAACCATTCGCCGATCACAGTGGTTACTCAAGCCAAGCCCCTGAGGGCTCGGAGTCTGATAGACCCTTGAACCGCCCTTCCTTGTACGATTTTAATACAACCACGACGCTGTTACTTCGTCCTAACCTCCAGACATTCCCAAAGTCCGAAGCCAGATGCCTTTTGTCGACTGCGGCGGCGAGATCAAGCGGTGTCTGGTCCGTATTATCCACCAGATCAACGTTGACTCTGTTTGTCCCTAAAATATGTGCGACCGTTTCCAGCAAAAAGTTGTGTTGGTAGGATGGGGTATCTGAAAGCATAGCATAGAGGGCATGCATAAGTGGTGTACGGCCATGCATATCCCTCGTGTCTACTTCCACTACATCAAAAGCAAGGAGCGTTTCAACATTGTTAGCTTTCCCGCTTCCTGCCGCCCAACTCAATGGCGTCCGCCAACCGCTATCTCTAGAATTTATATCGACGTTCTTGGTGTTTAGTAGAAGTGTTACAATTTCCATACTCCCATCAGAGGCGGCATGGCTGAGGGGCGTTCGGCCATCATTGTCCTTAGAATCGACTTCCACCTTCCCACTATCGATCAGAAGCCTCACAATGTCGATATTGAAAAAACTGCATACAGCATGGCTGAGGGGTGTTCGGCCATTATTATCCTTGGAATCGACTTCCACCTTCCCACTATCG